>LZPO01067067.1:12390-30490 GCA_001675575.1 Neotoma lepida
AATTTAAGTAAGCATGGAGAGACAATCTGTGATTGGGTTGTGTTAGGTAAAGCTCCTTCATAGTAGATTCATCCTCCTGTGGCTTTGCAGAAGGAAGATGTCATAGTACTGCCTTACTAAAAGACTAGGATAATCTAAGACATGCACTGTTAGACAATTTTGTCNCACAAATACCGTAGACACTAAAACCTAGGTCTCTGGCGAAGAAAACAACTCGCAATAAAGAACAGTCATTTTAAAAAATCACTGTGAGATGTGGTACATATAGTACACATGAATCTGCTACAATGCAACACGGAATTCTTTAAAAGACCAAGTTTTTCTTTTATAAGCAGAAGTGCCACTAAAATTTTAATTAAAGAATATAAGGCTAAACACATGAATGAATGAACTAATGAACATTGTCTTATATTATGTACTAAAGGACATATAAGCATATATTGAATGTGCATATGTTTGTCATCACATTAGGCTTCTTTACAGCAGAGTATCCTGGCTTCAGTATCAGTAGGAACTTTTCAGACCCCTTGTAATCTTATAGAATGAACTGGGTGCATATGGTTCTTCTTGAGCAAAATGTTTTTATTACCATGACTATTAATTTTATTAAGACCTGAAAGCTAGTNCTTTTAACAAAGCAATCTTTTTTATATGAACCACTTACTCTTACAATTGCAGAGAACAAACTTTACCCAAAGGAAAAGTTGAAGAATGNCTCTAAAGTNTGANATTATAAGTCAATGCNGGTTTAACCAAGTAATATTATGATTATCTGTCATATATAANAGAGTCAGTGTATTTCTAACTTAGCTACTGGTTATAAAATGATATAAAATTATTTCAGTAATTCTCTACAAACCCACTTTNGTAGTATCCAGTTTGAATATTAGCAATTATCAGAACTCTATTTCATATANANTTCANTATATATTTATATTTAGAAACAGGAAAATAAATTGTAGAAACACAGGACAAGTATTTTGCTTTTCTGATCTATTAATATTAACTGTAAAAAANNANNNNTNNTTTTTTCATTACTTCTCACTTGGCATATAGTAATTGGCTATGTAATATTCCATAACTTATGACCAGTAAAGAAAACATTCATACTTGCAGTCATTTCCAACGTAATATTTTTTCCAATGTTAGCAACAACACAATAACACTCTTGATTGAGTCTCATTAGAAAGTAACCAGCTACAACAACTATACTTCATGATATAATGAGGAATACAATGAATAAATAATTNTTGGTCCCTGATATAAGGTGCAGATCCTTCATTATTGTAAGGGTCATTTGTAAGCCAACATTGTCATTNCCCTGAGATGACATTGTTGTTAAATTGTGATAAAGGGGTAACCATAAATTGGGAAAGAATTGTAACGGTCATTATCTTCATTAGCTAATGNGATTGCTAATTATATTTTTAAATGACAATGATTTAATAGCCCTGGCATAAAGGGCTCACAGAGCAATAATCAAGACAACCCTCATCAATGTGTTTTCAAATGGTATGTGTGAGACTGGGTACTGTAATTATGTCATGTATGAAATTATTCATTAAAAGACTCTCCCTTAATTGTNTAGTTAGTTCAGATTTTATGTTGTTTATCCACATACAATATACTTCCATAAGCTTTAAAGCATTGACAGTGTTGCATATGAAAACGCTTTCATGGGAAACTTTGAGAAGTACAGTCCTGTAACTGCTGGCGACACCTGTTTTCTTGTCAGGAGAGGTATGATGACAAACCATTTTAACAATGGAATATCTTGACTGCATTGGATAGTACTGCTGAGGGCCAAAATATTAATGAATAAATGAATATTGGTTTTGATTTATCCATTTTATAACTTCNATTTATAACAGAAAAGGTCATGGAGAATAACTTTCACATATGCAATTTTATGTTATATAAAAATTAATGAATTTTAACTAAGTGATATAGGATAAATTATCAAAGTAACTCTAAACTTTAATCTAAACATTTAAACTTATGTCAGTCAGAAAAAAATAATTGCAAGAGAGAAAGATAATTAAACAAACAAACAAACAAAAAGCTCAAGCGCTGTGTCTACTTGGGCATATAGCCCTTTCACATTCAGTAAGAGTACCTAGGAAATGTATGTAATGTACCTGTTCTATGCCAGGATGCCTGAAGACCAAGTCTAGATAAAACAGAAGACTGTGTGAAGTTCTCAGAAGGAAACTATCAGTAGATGTATCTGGTTGTGTTGTAAGCACCATTTTCTTGACAAGGTCCCACAGAAGAAAAAAAGAAGATGCAAATATATAGTAAATAATATGGATGATGTTATTATATGTTATATATGATGATGAAAATTTAAAAATAAAAGTGTCTGTGTATCATATCAAAAATAGGTTCACCATTATAGATGGACTAAATAATTACTGACATAGAAACATAAAACAAAATAGAACATATTTATGTATTTGGATTATGTTAAATTTTCAAGTCTATCATAAATATTCCTACATGTGAAAGTTACAGAAAAATTCCCATTTATGTGTTGTTTGGTTAGGAAAATACACTGCCTTGAAACTAAACAAACTAACCATTAGATGGTGGTTTCAATATGTTTACCTTACCATATATCAGCAGGCATTAAACATAAGAAAAAAGAAAATATAAAATGGGACTGTAAAGATGGATTAGCTCTTAACAGCACTGTTTTCTCTTCCAGAGTTACTGGGTTCAATTCCCAGCACCCANATGGCGGCTAACATCTATCTGTAACTACAGTTCTGTGGGTTCCAATGCCTTGTTCTGGCCTCTTAGGGCACTAGGAATGCAAGTGGTGCACAGATACACAAGAATACAATATACCTATACATTTACAAATAANGCAAAATAAAATTTAAAAAATACACAAATTAAATAATACACTTAAATATTTCTCCAAATATTTAAGAAACATATTTTAACAAATTGACTTTATGAATGTCAAAAAAATTGAGGCAANCTTCAAGGCAAACAAAATAAATACAATAATGTATCCAAGGATAATCCTTAATACTAAGTTAAATATAAGTGGATCAAAGACCTCAACATAAACCCAGTTACACTGAATCTGTTAGAAGATAAACTGGGAAGTAGCCTTGAAAATGTTGGCACACGACACTGCTTCCTGAATATAACACTAGTAGCACAGACACTGAGATTGACAATTAATAAATGGGACCTCCTGAAACTGAGAAACTTCTATAAGGCAGAGGACACTGTCAATAAGACAAAATGCAGCCTATAGAATGGGAAAAGATCTTCACCAACCCCATATCTGACAGAGGACTGATATCCAAAATATATAAAGAACTCAATAAACTAGACATCAAAATAGCAAATAATCCAATTAAAACATGGGGTACAGATCTAAACAGAATTCTCAACAGAAGATTCTCAAATGGCAGAGATACACTTAAAGAAAGAAACTGTTCAACATCTTTAGCTATCAGGGAAATGCAAATCAAAACAACTATGAGATACCATCTTATATCTGTCAGAATGGCCAAGATCAAAAACGCTAATAACAGCCTATGTTGGAGAGAATGTGGAGTAAGGGAAACATTCCCCCACTACTGTTGGAAGTGGAAACATATACAGCCACTTTGGAAACCAGTATGGCAGTTTCTCAGAAAATTGAGGATCAATCTACCTCAAGACCCAGGGAGACCACTCTTAAGCATGTACCCAAAGGATGCTCAACCATACCACAAGGACACTTGCTCAACTATGTTCATAGCAGCATTATTCATAATATCGAGAAAATGGAAACAACCTAGATGTCCCTCCAATAAGAAATGGATAAAGAAATTGTGGTATATCTACACAATGGAGTATTACTCAGTGGGGAAAAAACATGACATCATGACATCATGAAATCATGACATCATGAAANTTGCAGGCAAATGAATGCAACTAGAAAAAAATCATCCTGAGTGAGGTAACCCAGACCCCNAAAACAAACACATATGTACTCACTCATAAGTGAGATATTAGATGTAAAGGAAAGGATAACCTGACTGCAATCCTCAGCCCTAGAGAAGCTAGGTAACAAGGAGGACCCTAAGAAGGATGCATGGATCTCCCTGGGAAAAGAAAATAGATGAGATTTCCTGGGTAAACTGGGGGCAGGTGGGGGGAGTAGAGGGGAAGGGATTAGGGACGGGAACATGAGAGATCAGGATGATTGAGTTGGTGGCAGGANAGAGGGTAGAGTAATAAAAGATCTTTGCCATTAAAGAGTTAGGGCAAAACCTGGTGCCAGTGAAACTCTCAGGAAACCACAAGGATGA
Source organism: Neotoma lepida (assembly GCA_001675575.1). NCBI lineage: Eukaryota > Metazoa > Chordata > Mammalia > Rodentia > Cricetidae > Neotoma > Neotoma lepida. The sequence continues at coordinate 16,707 of LZPO01067067.1, forward strand.
CTCTGGCTAAGACTCCTAGCAGTAGTGGAGANGGTGCCTAAACTGGCCTTCCCCTGTAATCAGATTGGTGACTACCCNAATTTTCATCATAGAGCCTGATGGAAGCAGATACAGAGATCCACAGTCAAGCACTGGGCCTAACTCTGGGAGTCCATTTGAAAACAGGTTGGAAGGATTATATGAACAAGAGGGTAACAAGATCATGGTGGGAAAACTCACAGACACAGCTGACCTGAGCTTGTGGGAGTTCATGGACTCTGGACAGACAGCTATGGAGCCAGTATGGAGCTAACCTAGACCCTCTGCATCTGGGTGACAGTTGTGTAGCTTGGACTTTTGCAGGGCCCCTAGCAGTGGATGGCTCTTTGGTACCTATTCCCTATGGTGGGATGCCTTATTCAGCCTTGATGTGGCAGTGTGGAGGGGGTGGGGCTTGGTCCTGGCGCAATTTCATTGGCCATGCTTTGTGGATTCCCTAGGGAGACCTTAACCTATTTGAATGGAGAGGGAAGAGGCATGGGTTGGGAAGGGGGGTTGAAGGGGGGAGGGAATGAGAAGAGGGGGGGAGAGGGAACTGCTATTGGTATGTAAAATAAAATAAAGGGAAAAAAAAAGCATAGATGAGATAATTTAAGAAAAGCTAGCTAGAAACAACCCAAGCTTAGTCCAGGTATTCATAAGTAAGAATAAGTCTCTGTGTATTTTGGAGATGGGTGGTAGCCCCCCACAGAGCAAAGAGTAAGAGAAAAAAACAAAAACAACAACAACAAAAAAAACTACATTTGCCTTTGGCAATTACTGAATAGAACTCACTCATAAGTATAAGATGATAAAAAGAGCAAAATCTGTTGTTTATTAGCATGCCCATGCTACACAGTGAAATACTATGAACTATAGATAAATAAATAACTGATCCATATTCCAGTTCTAAGGACCTTATAGGGAAACATCAATGAATAATATGTACTATTATTATGTTATTATAAAAGGCCCAGAAAGACAAATATGAACTGTACTTATTTATAAGTGGATATTAGCTGCTAGGTAAAGGATAACCACACTACAATCCACTGACCCAAAGTAGCCAAGTAACAAGGAAGCCTCTAGGGGGGACACATGGATCTCCCTGGAAAGGGGAAATAGAATATAATTTCTTAGTANACCTGGCATGAGTGGGGATAGGAACAGGAGGGATCACATGGGATAGAGTACTGGGATAAACAACTAGAACTGGGGGCACTTGGAAGGGACAATGTGGAATCCTAGATCAATGGAAACTTCCTGGAACCTATGAGCATGACCCTAGTAAGGACTCCTAGTAATTGAGGATACAGAGCCTAAACTGGCCGTGGCCATCTTCTGTACCCAAACAAGACTTCCAGTGGTGGGACANCAACCCAGCCACAAAATCTTTGACCCACAGCCTGCACTGCCTATAAGATATACTGGAACAATGGTAGCTCAGAGACTGTGGGAGTGGTCAAAGAATCATTGGTCTAACTTGAGGTCTATGCTAATGGGCGCTCATTCTCCATGCTGCCTACACGGCCAGAAACCTGAAGGTGGATGGACCAAAGACCTAAGGTAGAACCAAACACAATTGACAACAACAAAAGTCAACTAGATGATTCCTAATGATATTGTCCTATATTCATAGTTTAGTGCCTAGCCCAAGCATCATCACATAGGCTTCCTTCAGCTGATGGGAACAGACGCAGAGACCCATAGACAAACATTAGGTGGAGCTCAAGGAATACTGTAGAAGAAGGGGAGGAAGAATTGCAGGAGCCAGATGGGGTCAAGGACACCAGGAGAACACAGCATAGAATCAACTCACAAGGGCTCATAGGGGTTGATAGAGACCACAATGGCAATCACGGAGCCTGCATGGGTCTGAGTTAGGCTCTCTGGATTTATATTGTGGTTATTTAGCTTAGGGTTTTGTGGGACCCCTAATAGAAGAAGTGGGGATGTCTTTGACTGTTTCGACTGCTCTTGGGAAACCTTTCCTTCTACTGGGTTGCCTCATCTGGCCTAGATATGAAGGTTTGTGCCTAGTCTTATCACATTTTGTTACACTGGTTTCTGTTGCTATCCTTAAGAGTCTTACTATTTGCCAAAGGGAAATGGAGAAGCAGTGGATCAGGGGAGAGGGGATGTGGGGAGGACTTNGAGCANTAGAATAGGAGAGCCTGCAGTCAGGATGTATTGAATGAAAGAGGAATAAATTTTAAGAAAAGAAGGAGAAATTTTCAAAAGNAAACCAACAGTAGATGCCAGTTGCATTTTATAAGCCTTTGGAAAAACTTAAAAGCATTACTGAAATAAAATNCAGCATACCCGTTATTCAGTGTAGGGNAGAAGAACATGGACTNATGTATAACTCAAATGGTTGGGGAATATGCACATTATCATGACATCATTTCTCCGTAGTCATCATACATGCAGAGAATACTTTGTTGATACTGAAGAGTTCATATTAATGAAAGATCATCAAGAAGGTGAACCACACAGACTGGTGTATGTGAATCCTATGAGTTACAGCACTACAATGGTTACTGATAGTTCTTAAGCTACAGAAGTTGGATAGCACATGGCATATTGATCCCCTCTCCTACATACAGATCNAGAATCACAGGTTCTCTGTTCAAAAGAGAACACTGTACTCACTCTTTTTGAATAGTGGAAATATAAGGTTTCCAACACTCCCATTGTTGATACAGGACTTCACATTCAATAGAGTTAAAACCACATTGAATATTAATTAGAGTACAATATTTTTAAATACATATCATTTAAAGTGATATAGGTATTCAAAACACTCCCATTGTTGATACAGGACTTCACATTCAATAGAGTTAAAACCACATTGAATANTAATTAGAGTANAATATTTTTAAATACATATCATTTAAAGTGATATAGGTATTCAAAAACAATCCANAGTGTTCTCTATAAATCTTTTCNTAGTTCTTGAAGATCTTCTAAANCTCCAAAATAATTTGNACAAAGTGACTTACTTTCAGTGGAAAGATAAGGTAATTGAAATANTGAATTTTNAATTGGACACATTTTATGCCATTATAGGAGAAATGCACTGGTGATATTCATAGACATCACTTTTAATCCAATTTTCTCTTTTGTCTTAAGTCTTATGTCAAGACTGAAATGAAACTGTGAGCTTATTTCATTATAATTCTTCATGTCATATTTTACAATTAGCATGTTTTCGACTGGTCAGTCAATGAAAGCTAGGCTCCCAGTAAAGTAAGTTGGCTTTAAATGGAAAACATCATGATCCACAATTTGCATAACAAAATGAAATATATAGTGCTTATTATCATGTAACATAATCATCTAAAATTATTCTCAAATAAGTGATTTTTGTAGACTGCTGTATTCTTTTAGTTACTTCATTTTAACTTTTTGNGCTGATAGAGATAAATAAGACTCCAAAATCATGTGCTGGAGAAAAGACATCATGTCCAACAAATATTGCTGATAGACTGAATATGTAGAAGAATGAATTTATATCGACAAATACTATCCTTTTAAAAGACTAACATCAAGTGTATCAAGGAGCTTAATACACAACTTGAAATGCTGAAATTCTTAGGAAAAAAATAAGATTCTACAAGACAGAAATACTGAAAAGGCCTTCTCCAGGAACTAGGGCCAAGAATTGACAAGTTAGATTCTATGAAATTGGAAAGCTACTATACAATAGTAAAGTATCCTTTGGCTGAAGGTGAAACACAGAGTGAGAGAGGTTCATATACATCTCATAGAATATTAATATCCAGTTTTCATGAAGAATTAAAAAATAAAATTCAGGAAAACAAATAGTACAATTAAAAATGGGCTATGNATCTNAAAATAGTATTCTCAAGAGAAGAAATAAACCTAATAAATATTTTAGAATGTCTTTAACATCGTGAAAAAATGGGGAGTGCAAACTGCAATTACTCTCAGATATCCTCTTCCGCCAGGCTGGTACAGACAACAAANTAANTGACAACAAATGCTGGTAAGGATGTAGAGAAAGGGAAAACCACAGTAANTATTGTTGTGATAGTAAACTGGCTCAGCCACTTTGGAAGTCTATGTGGAGAAGTGCCAAAAAGCTAAAATTAATCTGCCATGTGACCNATCTATACTACTGCTCCACCTGTGACCAGGGCTACATCACACCCAATAGATACTTGCACAACTATNTTCATTGTGGCTCTATTTACATTAGCTAAGAAATGGAAACAACCTAAATGTCTTCCTACGAATGAATAGATAATGAAAATGTGATACANATACATTGTGGAATATTATTCAGCTGTNTAAAAATGAAATCATGAAATTTGAAAGTAATTGAATAAAACGTTAATGGATTATATTGAGTGATCTAGAAATAACAAATGCTGCATATTCTCTGCTAACTGTGGCTCCTAATTTCAAATCATCATATTGACTATATAACCTAGATTCATCAGAAAAACAAGGAAAAGAAAATCCAGATTGGGATGGAAATCATAGGATACAGACTCTATGAGGGGTAAAATATATATAAAAAATAGGGGAAAGTCTTTAAATGAGAAGGAAGAAGGGAGAGGAATATTGATTAAGAGATAAAGAGGATGAATTAATAACTCTAAGGATGTTTTAAAACTCTTTGAGTAAACATATTGCTTCATGCTTACCTAAACCATATGTAACACAAATATATATATAACAAGTATATATACAGAGAAGAGAAGAAGAGAGTTTATATAGAGAGAAAGAGTTTAAATGAAGTTTTACCCCTAGAGGTGATAATGCTCCCCACAAGAGCCACAGTCTAGCCAAGGAAACACACTAGTACAATGTGCAAGAAATCTACTTTTGAGATTTTAATCAGTGATATCCAAGAGACTTCAAATTAATATAGGGTATTCTCAATGATTTGGGGTGCCTCCCACAATATGAGGTAAATCTCTATTCTTGAAAACACCATACACTCAATACACAGACCTCATAGATTTTGAGCTGGATCTGACCAAAAATTCCCTCTCCGAGGACTAGCTTTCAGAATACCACAAAGTGCTATGCAAGTTGCCAAGAGAGAAATGCGATCAATAGTCCTACTCAGCTGTGATGCCTATTGTGGTGGCTTCTCTTATGTCAACTTGCCACAAGATAGAATTATCTGAAAGGAGGGAATCTCAATTGAGAAAATTTCTCCATAAAGTCCAGCTGTATGGCATTTTCTTAGTGATTGANGNGACATGGCCCAGAACATTGTGGGTGGTGCTNTCCCTGAGTCAGTGGTCCTGGGTTCTANAAGAAAGCAGGCTGAGAAAGCCATGGGGAGCAAGCCAGTAAGTGGCCCAACTCCATGGCCTCTGAATCGGCTCTTGTCTCCAGGATCCTGCCCTGTTTGAGTTCTTTCCCTGTGTTANTTCAATGATGGATTAAGATGTAGAAGAGTCAGCTGAAATAAACCCTTTTCTCCCCAACATTCCTTTTGGTCATGCTGTTTTGCTGCAACAGTAGAAACCCTAANTAAGATACCTATGAACTACAACAGTGAGCAACACAGCCAGATAGCCTGAAGGTACAATAGTGGCACTTACATGTTTGCAGCTGTCTAATTGGATTTAAGGTCCACTTAATAGGAGGAGATTTATTACTGGCACTACAAACCTAGCCAAATAACTCATGAAACTAGTGATCTTAGAGGAGAACTTAGTATGGTCATTTTCATAATCTAGTATAATTGCTGGCCAGGTGGTGGTGGCGCAAGCCTTTAATCCCAGCACTCGGGAGGCAGAGGCAGGCCCATCTCTGTGAGTTCAAGGCCAGCCTAGGTTACCGAGTGAGTTCCAGGAAAGGCGCCAAAGCTACACAGAGAAACCCTGTCTCTAAAAACAAAAAACAAACAACAACAACAACAACAAAAAATCTAGTATAATCGCTAACTTCATATTTAAATTTATATTTTTTCTTTTATACTTTANATCATTTTGAACCTCTCTCTTTCCTCCAACACCTTTCCTGCTCACCATGTTCCCTCTCAAATTCATGACCATTTTATTTGTGTATTGTTATACACATAAAATAATTTATAATGCTGAGTCCCTTTAGTGACTAATCATTTCTTTTTAAGATTTATTTTTGTTAATTTTCTCATGTGAAGGTGTGTGTGTGTGTGTGTGTGTGCATGTGTATGTGTGCTCATGAGTTCAGGTGCCGTCAGAGGTGAGATGCAGCTCCAGGATCCTCTGTGAGCCACTAGCTGTGAGTGATGGAAACTAAGCCCAGATCTTCTGGAAGAGCAGCAGTGCCCTTAATAACCAGTTCATTTATCTGACTCCTTAATACTTATCATTACCACTCACAGATAAGTGTGGCTTGTACTCATAAAATAGCTTCTTTTTGTAATAGATGAAGAACATTAGTGTTATTCTTCTATTGCTGTAACAAAACATCATGACCAAGGCAACTTACAGAAGGGATGGTTTACTGGACTTTCCATTACTGAAGAATGATTGTCTAAAACCATCACAGCAGTGAAACATGGCAACCATCATTTTATATGTTCTGTGATGGCTGAGAACTCATATCTTGAACTAAAAGCGAGCAAAGAGCAAACTGGCAGTTGAGTTGTTTGGACACTTCAAAGCCCACCTCCTGGAAAATACTTCTCCCAGCAAGCCCATACCTCCTAAGCCTACAGGAGTAGTGCCACCAAATGGGAACCAAGTATTCAAATGTCTGAGCCTGTGGAGGACATTCTCACTCAAATTTGCACATTAAACCTGTGGCCCTAGAGGCTCCCGACAATATACATAATGCAAAATGCATTTAGTCTAACTTCAGAAGTTCCTCAAATCTCTTACAGTATCATCACTGTTTAAAAGTCCAAAGTTTTCTTCTGAAAATCAAGGTAACATCTTAATTGTACCTCCCTAAAAATCTAAAAACAAAGTACCTAGTTCCAACATAAAATGATACAGAATAAATATTACCACTCGCCGGGCAGTGGTGGTGCATGCCTTTAATCCCAGCACTCCGGAGGCAGAGGCAGGCAGATCTCTGTGAGTTCGAGGCCAGCCTGGGCTACTGAGTGAGTTCCAGGAAAGGCACCAAAGCTACACAGAGAAACCCTGTCTCGAAAAACCAAATATATATATATATATATATATATAAAACTTCTCAAAAATGGCAATGGTGGGCATAGTGAGGAGATATTGGGCAAATATTAAATCCTGTAGTTCCATGTCTGTTGTCAAAGGACTCAAATGGCTCTAGCCATCGAACTTTGTCACCTACAATATACAGTTCTCTTTTTGGCTGATTCCATTTCCTTTGTATAGCACTCTTTGTGTTGTAGAATATTAGTTGAAGATATGTTACATTTGTTTATGATGTGGAACAGTTATTCAATGATGCAAAGATGTGTTGAATTATTTTATGTTGCATTTATTTAACTCTGTGAAGCTGTATTACCTTGNCTGTCTAAATCATATGATTGGTCTAATAAAGAGCTGAATGGCCAGTGGATAAGCAGGAGAAAGAATAGGCAGGGCTGGCATGCAGAGAGAATAAACAGAAGAAGAATGTGAACATCAAGGCCAAGAAAAGGAGAAGGAGAGGACACTGGAGCCAGCCACCAAGCTACACAGCAAGCCATGGAGTAAAAAGTACAGAACGGCATGTAGAATAGAGAAAGATAAAAGCCCAGAGGCAGAAGGTAGATGTGATAATTTAAGTTAATAAAAGCTGGCTAGAAATAAGCCAAGNTAATGCTGAGCATTCATAAGAGAGAAGTCTCCATGTATCTATCTGGGAGATGGGTGGTGGGACCCCAAAGTGCAAAGAGCAAAGAGTAAAAGATAACCAACAACACTTTGCCAGATATTCCATGGGGTTGGCATCTCCGACATCTTGAGGTCTCTAATACAAGCCAGATTTCACTTCCACAGTTTCACAGAATGGTCTCTCAGGCTCTGCACGCAGAGACTCTATCCTGTATGCTTGACTTTAGGATCTCTCTGAAACTGTTGGGGGAGATTCTAAAACCCATCTATTTAGATACATCATGACTCTAATGCCAGCATCATGTGGACAACACTGCTATGATTGGCCCCCAGCTTGTGACAGACATTAGCCTCCTTGATTCACATCTGAGCACCATCTCTTTGTTGTTCCTTTCTAGGAACAAAGAATCCCTTAAGTCTTTTCCTTTCACAAGATAGAAGCTTAGCTAGGTGGCATCTTTTCTTGAAGACAACTTTTGCTTTATTACAATACAGATCAAGTCTTTCCTTACACTCCTTATTTCTTTCAAAACAAGCCTGAGCTGGTGTTGAAAGCCTTTTCTCTTCATACAGTAGATTATGTATTTCTTAATACCTAGTTGCTCTTTTTCATTGTACATATGCATAAGACTGACTTTTACAATCAGAGGGTGAGGACTCTTCACGCTAGAGATCTTCTGTTCCCAGCATGAACACTTGCTGCTGCCTTGCTGGCCTTCAAAGGCTATCCTTATNTTCTTGAAGGTGCCTAGGATTTTACAGTCATAGTTCTTATCAACCTAATGACCTTAGAAATCTGCTAAAGAATATATGTCTTATACATATGTTTGGTAACTCTGGATATGCTCTTTTGTCAGGTTTGACTGTGTTGTTCTAGTCAGGATTCCTTACAGATCTCCAACAATGGTAATTCTCATTGGAAAAAGGGTATCCANGGACTTGAAAACATAATTGCCCTTTGGAGATATGCAAATGAAATTTATTTTTTGTCTAAGATTCATTTTGTTTTATTTTAGACTGTGTATACATACAGTATATGCATGTGAGCAAAGGTTTCTGTGGTGGCCAGTTGACCCACTTGGACCTGGAATTACAGGTGGTTGTGAGCTCCTGGGAATGGGTTCTGTAAACCAAACTCAGGTCCTCTGCAAAAGCAGTAAGTGATCTTATTGCCAAGCCATCTTTCCAGCTGCCATAAGGAATTAAAAAAAAGTGCCTTTTATAGCCATTAAACAGAATCAGTATTAACCTGTCATGAAATCTCCTCTGCCAAAGATTAGTCCACTACTTTGAAATTTAGCTTGAGGCAAATTTATAGGACCAGAGAAGAAACAGCTATATTCTTTGCCAAAAATATTATAAGGGTCTATAGCCCAGTTGCTAAGATTATTTCTGNTCTGAACATGTCTTGATCTGGGCCTCCGGAGTCCATGTATCTTTTCACACCTACTGTGTTCCAAGTTCTTGCTAGGATGGCCCATTAAGACCTTAAGATCTGCTTACAGTATTCAATCACTCATCTAGTCCAAGGTCCCCAAGTTTTCCANNTTCGGCAAGGCCAAGTTTGTCATGTCAAGACCCAAGAGTTTGGCACCAATTTCTGTATTAATTAATTTTATATTGCTGTGATAAGCACCCGGACTAAGAGAATTTATAGAAGAATGAGTTTCTATGGGATAACATACCCAAAGAGATAAGAGTTNATCACTATCACTATTATATAGGGAAGCATGCTAACAAGCAGACATAGTGGCTAGAACAGTTGAGAGTGTACAACTTGAGCCACAGGAAGGAATCACACATGGAATGGTGCCTGGCTGTGAAACCTCAAAGCCTACTCCCAGTGACATACTTCCTCCAGCAAGGTCACAACTACCAAGGCTCTTCAAATAATAGCAACAACCACAAGCCAGAACTAAGTATTCAAATGTTAGAGCCTAGGGAGGAACTTTTTGTTAAAACAACCACAATTATAGAAAGGTCCAACTGATGACAATGCAGAGAGAAAATGACTGTGGGATACCTATCCCTAGTAAATATATTTGCAACTGAATCACTATGCAGAATACCTGGGAAATACCATGGAGCATGGAATAGAAATTCTGTAAAACCCAGAGGATCATAGGTATTTTGACAGCTGGCATCTTCTATGTATGACAGGGAAGCTAATTAAGGAAATCCTAACCATATGGTTGACTAAACATAACCTGAACAATGACACCATCACTTTACATTCTAACANAAAATGGGAAACCTCACAAGGCCCCGTTTCCTGGTGGAGATCTATATTTAACTAATGATTGCTGGTAGGAAGTATGAATGTTTCCCATGGATGATTTGTCTAATTGGTTATCTAAAACCAATGATCAGAACTAAAGCTATACACACACAACCAATATTAAATGGATTCAAGNGGCTGTATTTATATAAAAAAGTGAGTTTCAATTGTGCATGAGGAATTGTAAGAGAGTAAGAATTGGAACTGATGTAAATACACATCCATACATATTGTAATACATATGTAAGTACACATATATGATATATTAAAAATAGTTTTAAAAAATATATACATGTTTCTGATTGGGTAATTTACTCTCAGGTACTACTAGATCCACCTGTTAAAGTTCACTTTTGTCATTGTTACATTCTGTGCCTGAGACTGGTCTATAACCTACTTCAAAACACTATGCTGTATTCAGAAAACAACAAAGAATACGCAGAAATTCTGATTATGGAAAAACAACAAGGACTTCTGGGAAATCAAAAACGGCTGTTGTTAAGCCGTCAGCGTAAACATTTTGTTCATGCAGTCTGGTATAATTTTCTTCAATANACGAGCTAATTGTTACTGAAAATAAAGTCACATGAAGGCACAAGGGCAAACAATGAGGATAAACCTCCCAATATACTGAATTATGTGTGTACTATACTGACAATTTTCTAGAATTCTGTAAAGTACATTTTTACAAAAGCATATGTTCTTTATTACTATTATATTTCCTTTTTAATTTTATGATTTTATTTTTATCTTTAAGTTAGAATACAGGATATTAGATCTCATTATGGCAGTTTTGAACAAAGTCTTTTTTTATCCTTTCTACTTATCTCCCTCCTCCTTACCCCACTGAATCTCTTCCTGTAAATTCCCCCCTTTAGATATCATGTCCCATGTGTTCTTTTGTGCTTCCTCAGCTCCTCTTTTCACTCTCTCTTGGTCTCTTTTCCAGGGTTTAATTCACCCANATTTATTCTCCTGTGTATAGATTGTATACATTACAAGCTAGGATCCACATATTATAAAGACCATGGAGGTTTTGCCCAAGTTTGGGTCAGTTTTCCTAAATTACTTTCCAGATTCAANGTTTTGCTTGCAATTTTCATGGCATAGTTTTCTTTAAAGCCAAAAAAATTCTCTGTATTTTTTCACTAACTACTGAATCCACTAATTCCAATTAAGGTTCCCTGTATACACATAGATGTAAGATACCATCTGTTGGAACATGGACAACTTATCATCATCAGCAATCAGCTAGAGAAAGCTGACTTTTCTATTGGTGTGTTTGCAATTTTTCTCTAATAATATGAGTCTTCATTATTATGGGATATTAAGATATAAACAATTCCCACTCAATACTTAATCAAAAAAATAACTCAACATAAAGAAATTGCACTATTACATATAGTGTAATCGATGAATATTTTTATAACATTTTTTTCATTTAGTGTTCTTATGTGCCAGTTATAATAGATTTACAAAGAATGTTACGATATTCAGATATCTAGAGGGAGTTAAGGCAGCTTAGGATAAAGAGAGTTTATGCTAGCATGGTAAATCAGATAACGAGGGAAAAATAAATTTTGTTTGTATGAATTGGTGCAAAATACTAGAGCTCATTTACCTAACAAAATATATCACTAATTGCTAGTACTACTAAATAGATGCAGTGAAGAAATAACATTTTCACTCAGGAATCCATATGTCAGTTTTACAGTGAAGTCTAGGTAGCTAGGTGACATTTCTCAAATTAAATATTGATGAATCATTTAAGTTAAAAATCACAGTGTGAGTGAAATCATATATTTTTGTATCTATAATGAATATATTATTAGGGTTTTTTTTGCTTCGTCTTTTAAGATGCCAGGTTTTGTCTTTGATCCTGAAATGACAGGCACACCCAACTGTAGAAATAACAGGAATTACACTGTTACACTGGAGCCTTACGTTTGACATGGAATAAATTAAGACCCTGCAGAAGTGGTTGTGTTAAGTTATATGGAGTCCCTTAAAGAGATACTTTTAAGCTCTTATGCACAGCAATTATCTATGTGATCTTAATTGTAAACAGGATCTTTGCTGATAAAAAACAAGTCAAAGAAAGGTCATCATGGCAAGGCCTAATCCAGGATCATTAATATCTTTAGGAGAAGAAGAAAGGTAACTTGTTATTGGTCTGGAGGTAGTTTTCAGAGGCATGATTCTCGAAATAAATCAGCGGAAGTTTAGCGACATAGGTGTTAATGAGAAAACATAACTCATAGGTTCTATTCTGGAGCATTCAGAAAAAAAGAATGTCCCTACTAAAATCTTGAATTTATATTTTAATTTCAAGAAATAGATAAACCATCAAAATTCCATGAATTAATGAGTAGATATACAGAATGTTCATTCTCCTGACTNCCTTAAGTATTTCATGAATGTGCATATATTAAAAGTTTTCAATTTAGAAAGTTTAAATAGGCACAATTTATGATATATTTAATGTAGTTCAAAATATCTGTAATTAAAAGAACAGGAAGTTATTGCTTTTTACAGGTCCTAAAGAGAGAAAAAGAGAATTTAGTAATTATAAAATCCACAAATGAACTTCAAGCACTTACAAGAAAATCCTATTTTTTAAGATACTCCTTGTATTAAGACATCTGTATACTTTAACATTTCATTGAAAAGCCCTAAGTATTAATATTCTTTTGTAATGTGATATCTGAAAGGATGGCATGAAGTGCAAGATTCCCAGAACTTTTCATGATAAATCACTGCTTCTTTTTTTTGCTTGTTATCCCGTCAACTTAGACCATTTGAAGGAGCATAGCTTTTTGGGCATCAATTTACATATTTTATATACTAGTATATATAATATGCAATATCATATATATAACATACAAGTATTACATACTATATAAATATTACATATTTTTTAAAGCTAGGTTATGAATTAACAGTAGACAATGCAGTGTTTAAAGAAAACATTTTTAAATGTAACTTTCCACAACAAGCTTTTTGAGAAATCAGCTTCTAAGTAAATAATGTAGTTTGTAATTGAAATAATNTAACAAAGCTACTCAAAGCATTGAAGCTTTTTCCNTAGTTTTATTTTCCTTATGTTACATCTATTAGAAGTCAATAAGATTATAATTTCATGTTATCACATAGATTTTCTACCGGGAAGTNAACATCTATCTGGATCCTCCTAGGAATTTATTTCACATTGAAATTGGAAATATTAACATTTCTTATGCATCGTTCATTTGTGAGTTATATCAGTCTCTAAGACCAATCTGCCTCTGAAGAAATGATTTGTATTATTTCCCTCCAAATACCACCTGGTATATAGATTAGTCCCATTTGCAAATATTTTTCCGTGATCCAGGGCATATAACAAGAGGGCTCTCCTTTTGAACTAACATTAAACTACATCGTTTTTATGGCTCCATTTATCAGATAATTGTTATCAGACCATCACAGCTAACATAAGACTTAGTATTCAAGTTGATCCTTGAACCAGTGTACTTAAGATCTGTATAATGCAGTTAATTCTCATGGACAGCACAAAGTTATACTCTTTCTTATAATTCAAATCTCTGTTTTGCTTGAAAACTCTCATACATAAAGAGAAAAGTGAATTTTAGTGTGGTGGTTGGAATGAGCTGTCTCTCATAATCATGCATTGAATATATGGTCTCCAATTGGTGATTCTTTTTAGGGGTGCTTAGGAG
>LZPO01067071.1:3117-14814 GCA_001675575.1 Neotoma lepida
TAATGACAGTTGCCCTAAATTCGCAATGCCTGGTGGGTTTTGCATAGTACATAGTATGTATCTGTTCAATACATTGAACATATATTGAATTCTGATTAAAGAAAGGCTGTGCTGTGTTGTGTTGTATAGCAAGGCCATGTTGAGTTCATTCTATGTTACTCTGATTAGCCTCAGTTTCTCCATCTGTAAAATAAGATTAAGATTTAATTTAGACCCTTACTATAGAAACAATATGACACACTGTTGTTATCATCATTTTTTATGATAACACTAAGAATGGCCATGCTATTTTAAGTATATGTTACTTTAACATAAGTATATGTTTCAACATATACATTCTGTTTTTAGAATTCTCATGGCAATAATATCAGAGTCCAGTAAGCCTTCAGTTTTGGTTAATAGAATGCCCCCCTATGTGTTAAGTATTTCGTTTGTGAGTTGCCTTGTAATAAATAGATGAGAATTTAACACATATGTGACCTGGTGTCACTTTGAAACAACAATAAATGATATTTATGATACCATGATACTATGATATTTATTTTCATATTTGAAGGCTTTGTGTGTATGCATATGTAGTATAAATTTTATATAAAAATTAGAAAATAATATTGCTTGTATATTTACTTGTGATGTTTCCTTGACAGCTCCTTTCTTTTCTGTGACAGTGCTTCTGATGGTCTTCCAGATTTGTCTTTTCTTGTGAGTGGTATATGAAGGCCAAAGTTTGACTTGATTAGATAACATATATGAGATTCTCTGTAACAGTGATGTGAAGTCAAGTACAGACTTCTATTTCCCAGTNTCACTGCTTCTGGTTTGAGATAATCGGATAATTTTAGAAGATGTATGGTTTTCTTCTGTGATTTATTTCTATAATTTTAACGGGTTGTCTCTGAACCTCATCTACTGAAGGAGGGTATTGTTCATTTTGCTGGGATCCCAGGTCAAGAAAGAGAAAATATAGCAAGTATGGGAATGAAAGGTAAGGCCACTATTTTATGTGTAGAGATTTGAAGGATCACTTATGTAAATCTGAAGACAACATACATACCTTATAATATTAACCAAGTTAAATGGTTATAAGAATTATATCTAATCCAGTTTTTACAAATGTTGAAGTTGTGTGTGCCACTGAAGTAGTTGAATTCTCAAATTTCTTGAAACCCATTTTGAGTATCATGATGGAATTGACATTGCAGTTCAGTAGCTCTGGTATTTTGCATCTGTCCTTGGGTTGTCAAGAGGACTTTGGTTAAACAAACATTCTTTGGGAATAACCATCACTTATATTTGACAATTATAATTAAAGAATAATAAGCTATGGATTTGCTGAGGAGCCCCCATGAGCCCTCATCCAGAGACAGATGGAAACAGATGNGGAGATCCACAACCGGGCGCCAGCCTGAGCTCCAGGAGTCCAGTTGTTGTGAGAGAGGAGAGATTCTATGAGCAAGGGGCATGGAGA
The DNA here is from genome assembly GCA_001675575.1 of Neotoma lepida. Classification (NCBI taxonomy): domain Eukaryota; kingdom Metazoa; phylum Chordata; class Mammalia; order Rodentia; family Cricetidae; genus Neotoma; species Neotoma lepida. Next base: position 4,586 of record LZPO01067071.1, read on the forward strand.
TCATGATGGGAAAATGTACAGAGATGACCAGCCAAACTAGTGGAAACACATGAACTGTGGACCAATAGCAGTGGAGCCCCCATGGTGCTGAAGTGGGCCCTCTGGATACTCGAGACAGTGGTTTAGCTTGAACTGTTTAGGGGGCCCCCAGGCAATGGAGTCAGGATCCATCCCTGGTGCATGAGCTGGTTTTTTTGGAGCCCAGTGCCTATGGTGGGACACCTGGCGCAGCCTTAGCACAGGGAAGAGGGTCTTGGACCTGCCTTAACTGAAAGTACCAGGCTCTGGGGACTTTCCATGGGAGACCTTGCTTTGGAGGAGGTGGGAATGGGGGTGAGCGGGTTTTCTGTGGTTGGTATGTAAAATAAACAGAAAATCTTTTAATAAAAAAATAAGCTATGGATTTGAGAACATGGGAGGACTTGTACGGAGGGGAGGGAATGGTAGAATGTCATAAATACAGTACTAATATATGAAAATATAAAAAATAGATTTAAAAAGATTTATGCAAAGATCTTTTACATGATGGTTGGAGATATAAAAGAATTAAATGAAAGTAAATATTGATTTGAGTTCTGAGCATGTTTCTAAGCATCAGAAAAAATATCCAAAAAGACAAATAGTGAAAATTGTTTCTTATTGGAATCAGCATATTAATTCTGGTGATCCTAATTTATTCTGATGTTCTAAGTGTGTAATTCTAGATGCTATTGCTAAATAGGAAAGAGTAATGCTCAGCATGGTTTATAAAACAAATATCCAATGGAAAAAGAAAATCATATACCAGGAGATTTTATATATACATATACTTTATAAATATGTAATTTGTGAATATGTATTTCAAGTTTTATTTTTATCATCTTGTGTTCTTCTGTATATATGTATATATCTTTTATGAGCTTCAGATCTGTTTGCACTGAGATTGAAAACTGCAATGGAAATCTAAACTTTTCTCTCTTGGGATATTTTCACTTGTGTTTGATTGATGAATTTGGGATGAGGCTTTCAGATCATTATTTTATCTTCTTTGCTGGAAACATTGCTCAGTCGTTAGTAGCACTTGCTGCTCTTTCAATGGACCAGAATTTGNTTCCTAGTGCCCAGTTCCTAGCACTTAGCACTCATAANCCATTTTAACTCTAGATCTAGCATATCTGGTACCAATTGTTGGCCTATGTGGGCATTCACACTCTGTAACATACATGTGGATGGAGACAGACATATAATAAATAGTAAAATAAACGTCTCTAAAAAGAGTTACATCTTCAACTAAAAATCAAGAGTAAGTGGAAACATTCATTGGGAGAATAAAAGTACAATTTCTTATTTTAACTGAATTTAAACATCTCTATTTTACATATTTTCATTTTACATATAATTTCATTCCATTTTCTTGTACTTAAATGCATGCATTTATCCGCAGTATCAAGCATAGAAGTGACGTCCACTGAAAAGCACAAAATGGGTAACAGCTTTGAATGTACAGAGTCAATGCTATGTAAATATTTAAATCTAAGGTCCTTATTTCACACAGCTTTGTTTGTTTTAACAAATTAATGTAAGTAAATGAAATTACTTTGTCAGACCAGACTACCCAGAAAATAATTGATCAGAATTTAGAATTTATTTTTTGTTTTGAACCTATGCTTATCTAGTTTTTAATATTTCACACATTTATACAGTGCACCTTGGTCATATCCATTCCTTTCCCCGTTCTCTAGATCCTCTCCTGGNCCTAACATGTCTCCAATGTTTCTCTCAGCTGCATGTCTTTTACTCTTTAATATGGCAGTAAGTCCAAATAATTCTGGCCATATGTAGATGTAAGGAGTCCCCCCTGGAGTATAGGCTGCTTCCACCACAAAGAAAAGTGACCCTTTCTCCCTGAGGAGCCACCATTATCTCCTCAGCTAAGGCTCTGTGACTGGTTCTAGGGCAGAGTCCTCCACTCTTCCCCAGGGTCGCTGGTTTCTTGTGTCCCTCGTGGACGGCACGCAGGGAGTCCAGCTTGCTGGAAGAGTAGGTGCTCCAGTAGGATCCCGCGAAGTCACCCTGGAGACATTGAAGCGGTTGCTCATGGTAGTCACCTCTGTCAGAGGGGATCACTCCTAGGACCGGATAGAAAGGAAGAGGCCATGGACCACGTTCTTCCCAGAAGACAGGAAGCAGAGGAGGTTCGGTCTCTGGCACCACAGGGGCGGAATCCCAGGCCTGCTTCACGGGCACGGACCAGAAAGTCGGCTCCATCGCTCGAGCAGCAGCACTTGCACCTCGAGGACAGCAGCCTGTGCACTGGTGCAGGCAGCAGAGCCTTCTGCAGGCTCCGGCCCTGGGTATTTGTAGTCTTCCAGGGGGGGCGAGGTCAGACGAATTGGTAAACTTGTCCGGCTGAAAACGTCCATTGCCTGACTGCATTCGTCNGACGTCGACTAGGAGGTCGAATCACAGAAACTCACTCGCTAAAAGCTGGTAGAGAAACTCCAAAGCTGACCTGCTGAATCTGGACTTTGGGAGTTCACTTTGCTAGGCCTTTTGTTGTTTCGGTGAGTCAGTGTTCTCTTCTTTAATACTCTGAATTCTGGGGCCTGGAGAGATGGTTCAGTAGTTGAGAGCACCAGCTGCCTTTCCAGAGGACCTGGGTTTAATTCTTAGTACATACATGGCAGCTCACAACTGTCTGTAACTCCAGTTCGAGGGCATCTGATTCCCATATACAGACAAGCATTCAGGCAAAACACCAATACACATAAAAATCAGAAATAATAAAGAAAAAGAGTTTCTTTAAAAAGATTTTTAAAAACCTGAGTCCTTTGTATATTCTAGATACTAATCCTCTGCCAGATGAGGAGCTATCAAAGGGATTCTCCCATTCTGTGGGCATTTGACCATTTCCTTTGCTGGACCTAAGGTTTTCAGTTTCATGACATCCCACTTGCCATTGGTAGCACCATTTCCTTAGTGCTGCAGTACTCTCCAGCAAGCGCTTGCCCATGAGAGTATTCTGAGTGTTTGGGCTACTTTTTACTCTGTCACCTTTAGATCTTTGGGTTGCATAGAAAGAATGGATCTGTGTGAACTGGTGTCCTTACAGGTTGACACAGAGAGAAATCTAGTTAGTTGCATTCTACTTGTGGCCATTCAGTTTTCCAAGCACCATTTGTTGAAGGTTTTGTTATTTCTCAAAAGTTTAATTTTTGCTGGATGGTGATGGTGCATGTCTTTAATCCCAGCAGAGGCAGGCAAATCGCAGAGTTTGAGGCCAGCCTGGTCCAGGGGAGTCAGAGCTACACATAGAACCCTGATCTTGGGGGAGGGTGAATTTATTTTCTGCATCTNGGTCTAAACCCGTGTTGTTTTTGCATGGGCTTGTTTATGGAACCTCAGGTCTGATCCATTTGTACAATTATCTGGTTGTCAGAGAACTGTTTCTACCACTATGGCTCTATGAAACTGTTAGAAATCGGGTGTGGTGACATTACCTGGATTGTCCTGTTTTGTTTATTTTTTTTTTATAGGATCAGTTTGACTATCCTGGGTCTTTTGTGATTCCACATGAATTGCAATGTTTAAAAAAATTTCCACAGATTCAGACTGGGTAGCCAGTGCTGGCCTGATACTTGCTGTCCTGAAGTGAATGGCCTGGAATTTGCAGCTGCTTTCCCTCTTCTGAAAGTACAGTTCTGGTGTTACCCATCTGAACCATCACACCCAGCTTTGCTCTGTAAATATCATTTCAAGCATTAAACAAACTAAACATTTAGCAGGGACACGAGAGGCAGCTGGAATGAGTTTTTATTTGAAAATGAAGGCATTCAGTAAGGAAACATGCTTACTGGAAGCAGTAGCCTAGAGGTGCCTGCTGTTCTCTATGGCTCCTTGAGGCCAGCAACTGTGGGGCAGCGGCCAGTGGCAGGAAAGCACTGGGCTAAGGACTGTTCCAGGAGACTTATTATCTGGCCGTCTTCTCCACCAACTGTTGGTGCCAGACAGACCACACTAGACACGTGCTCCAAGACAAAGGTCTGGGCATACTGCTGTGGGACACCAGGTTGGGGGCCCTGTTCCAGGTGTGTGCTAGAGTGAAATTCTTCCTGGTGCTTCCACAGGGTCCTCCTCTGGGAGCTGAGTGTTAATTGCTTCCAGGACAGAAGGTATGCATCAAGCTGCGAAGATTGCTCTGCGCTTTGCAAGAATCAGTTGCTCAAGAGCAGGTGTCACCCTGTGATAATTCTAACACCCTGGTAGCAAGGCAGAGGCTATGCATGACTTTCAGTTTTCCCATCAACACTCTGGGGCTCTGTTGCTGTTCCTCCTCCATCAACGGAGCTTAGCAGTAATTTGGTTCCACAGCACACACACAGTTTACAGTAACAGGAGGTAATTGGTTACAGTNTTGAAAGTCGGCATCTCCCGCAGTTTCTGTTTCAGTTTTTCTGTCTTACAAAGTTTGGGACAGCTGTGCTTGTTTAGGAGCTGGGTTATGATGAGACATAGCTCTCTGCTGCAGCTGCCTCTGCCTTTTAATGGTGTATCCAGCGATGGTCAGGCAGATACTGCTAACTATTGACAAGTCTTATCTGCCAACCTACTCACCCACCTCAAAAGAGTCAGAGAAACCAGTTTCAGCTGTCTCATTGCTAAAAAACGAAAGTAAACGTTGCCGAGAAGAGGAAATGGTGGCTCAGTCATCAGCTGAGAAAAGAAACTAGAGGCAGGCCAGGGCTGAACAAGTGTCCAGCCTGCTGCTCGGAGGAAGAGCTGCAGATTGGCATCAAAAGCATTTCTGCTTCTGGCATGCACTTCTTCATTGGCTGTGCCCACCCACCACCGTGGACCTGAGGGCCCGCGGACTAACTACCGACTGGCACAGATCGCAAGGCCGGTCACAACCCCGTATGGTGTGGGTGAGAAGCCGTCACGCGTGTGGTGTCCCGCGTCTTACCCGTGGTACTGGCACTCGCCTGGGACAAACGGAGAAAGGACAGCGAGAGGGCCAAGGAATAGGAGACAGTGCTGCACTGGAGCCCCTGACCGTGCTCGAGCCCCTCACCGTGTTCGAGGACCTGACCGTGCTCGAGGACCTGGCCATGCGAGTCCATGACCGTGCTTGAGCCCCTCACCGTGCTTGAGCCCCTGACCCTGTCCCAAGACATCCGACCCCGGCTTCCTGAAAGAGGACGAACTCAGTGTATGGACGACCGAATCTCCATCGCATCTGCGTTCCTTTCGTTTTGTAAACGGTTTTCGGGTACAACACGGTCCAGGGCCCGAGTACGATCCGGGGATCGAGCACGGTCAGCGGCGAGCGCCCGGCCAGGGCCTCGAGCTTGGTCAGGGACTCGAGCACAGCCGGGTACTCGAGCATGGTCAGGTGCTCGAGCAAGTCAAGGGGCTCGAGAACTGTCGGGCTCGAGTGCGGCGCTGTCTCCTATTTCTTCGCCCCCTCGCCCTGCTTTCTCCTTTCTTGGTGAGGCTAAGTCCCAGGCGAGCGCTCCAGTACCACGGACAAGACGCCGGACACTGCCAGCGTGACGGCTTCTCACTCGCACCCTACCCGGTTGAGTTCCGCATGAGAACCTGCGCCAGCGGGCGGTTAGTTCGCCGGCCCTGAGGTCCACGGTGGTGGGTGGGCACAGCGGGAGCCGAGGCCAATGAAGAATTCCGACCTAGAAGCCAAAACACTTCTGATGCCTTGCAGCAACTCCACCTCTGAGCTACAGTCCGGACACTTCTTCGTCGCAGGGGTCGCTGTGGAGCCACAAGTTGGCCCAGTGGCGATTCCAGGTACACAGCTCCAGATCTTGCAGTTTTGCTAGAATGTCATCCACCAGTGCCTTGGGGTCTTCTATCTGTGATACTTCAAAGTGCTTCACCATGCCCCACCCACCACGAAAACTGCAACTCCCGACACATGAGCAAAGTCCCCCTCCCGTGAAGTTGTCCCTCTCAGGTGGTTTATCTCGGTGATAAAGCTGACTTTATACTTTATGTGGTGCTCAACCATGGCATAAAGAAAAAGCAGAAGTAATCATGCCCNAAAACTCTGAAATAAAGTAATATTAGACAACGAGCCCTCCAGAAGTCNGAGGCCTGACAGGAAAGTGATGGACAGTACAGGGAGGAGGAGGTGATGAAGACGACAGGACTGGGTAGGAAATCCCTAAGGAAACGGGTTTTCAGTCTGCAAGAGCCTTGGCAGTGGGAACAAGGGCCATCTGGAGACATCTGTCTGACGTCCTCCTGAGCAACTGAGGGTTCGAGTAAACTGCTCAAGCTTCCCACCCTGTATTTTCAGGCCAGAGGACCAGAGCTGAGGGGTGGAGGTAAGGAGAGAGGGCAGGTGGACTGATACCCGGTTTTGTTATTTTCTAGGTGTGTGGCCGTCACTGAATTTCCACTAAGAAGCCTTTGAATGCAAGTAGCAGAAACTAAAGCCTCCAGAAGAGTAACTTTCACTTATTACAAAGCCTATGCAGAAGTTCTCCAGGGCTGACAACCAAAGAGTTTCAGAACATCAAGAAGATCCCAGGTCCTGACCGTCTTTCTGTTCTACCATCGTTAATGTCTCAGTGTCTTGATTAGCTTCTCATTTTCCCGAGTCACATCCAGATAGGAGGTCTGAAGAAAGAAAGAAAAAAACTTCTTCCTTTGCTTTTCCTCTCATGAGCTGGTGACCTTTCTCTAGAGAGTGCGCCCCATCCCTCAGCTTACTTCTCTTAAGAACAGTTGAACACGAGGCCACTTGCTTCCACCTAAGCCAGGGAGAATGGAATTCCTCTCTGGGTTTCCCAAATCTGTGTGTAAACCAGAGCCACATGGGGTGGGATGGGCGGTGATTCGATGAAATTTGAGCTTGACTGACAGGAAAGGAGGGTATTGGGTGCACAATCACCAGGTGTCTGCTCTANTCAAGTTTGCTGAATCTCACTTTTCTTCTCCACANCCCAGTGATAATAATGTCTGATCCACGTGGCTGCAGACCCACATGGTTGTTAGAAAGATGAAATACAACAATGCCTGGAAGGCACCTAGCCTACGTGACACTCGCCGATGCCACAACTGTCCTCAGATTATGCTCCTGCAGAGTATCAGGGTCCAATTAAAGAAAATTACTTCAAANCTTGTTTCTAAAAGCCTTGAGCATCCCATCCATATGTGCGAGTGGGCAGCTGGTCCCTCCTCTGTGGCCAGATGGGTAGAATGGCCTCTTCTGTGTTGATGATAGGCATGTTACATACACATCTCGGGGGATGTGTATGTATTTATACAAACCCGAGAAAGGAGATTGTGAAGTTTTGTTTCATCTTTCTCCCCCAAATGACTTTATGAAGAGAAGTACTAGATTATTCAGACACACTATTCACACTCGCTTATTTGTGATTCTGTGCTGTTTACCACAGTAAATGATTTGCATGTATTTTTTTTTAACCCTACTCACAAAAATGCACCCATGCAGCTTATTTCTTCAGTCATTGGATGTAGATTCAGCCTCCGGTCACAGACAAGGAATCCAAGGTTTTGGAGAGCTTTAGTACTTTACCGTTGTCCCGTTATGATTTGAGCTTAGGACTCCGGCACTGCTGCCTGAAAATCCTTCATAACGTCTTTTCTTAAAATCTTCCCTGTGTTTGATTTCGTCAGCCTTCACTCATTAAACGTGGGACTGGCTGTGAGCAGTTATTGGGTGTTTGTACATAGAAGTGTAAAACTGTGAAGTACCGACTCACGGCGGTCCCTTGGAATCTGGCGTCAGTTCCGCTTGGCGCCAGCAGGTGGCAGGCTTGTATCAGTCAGCANTCCGAAGGACTGACAGCTGGCCTTGTTCAGTTACCCTCTTGCAAGGAGTGAGAAATAAAATAAACTGCTTTTGAGTTGACATCTTACTCTTGAAAATAGCTCTTGGATTTTTTATACACACTCACTCCATTACAAATGTTAAGACAGTTAGCAAAGGTACTGTTGGCACCTACAGTTACCACCTCTACTAAGTTTATCCTTGCAGTCTCTATGAATTCCCCCAAAGTGGTGGCTATACGTCATGTATTTTTGAGTNCCTATGGCCTGGCACAAGGCTTGGTATATGTGACTGCTCAGCTGATGTTTGCAGAATGCAATAGTGAACACCAGAATAAGATAATCCGGGTTTGAGCTGTGACTTGGTGATATTTGAGAAGCTTCTGTAAAGCCATTTAGGGAGGGGTGCTGGGAGCATGACTCAGTGATGGAGTACATGCGTAGTGTAGTAATGTGAACGTAACTGGCCCGCATCATCTCACAGGGAGTGGCACTATTAGGAGATGTGACTTTATTGGAGTGGGGATGGCCTTGGAGGAAGTGTGCCACTGTGAGGGCGAGCTTTGAGGTTTCCTGTGCTCAGGATACCATCCAGTGTCTCAGTTGACTTCCTGCTGTCTACAAGATGCAAGACTCTCAGTTTCTATTCCAGGACCAGGTCTGCCTGCACCCCACCATGCTCCCTGCCATGATGATAATGGACTGAACCTCTGAAACTGTAAGCCACCACCCCAATTAAATGTTTTCCTTCCTAAGAGTTGCCGTGGTCATGGTGTCTCTTCACAGCAATTAAACCCTAACTAAGACACCTAGCATGTGTGAAGCCTTAGGTCTATTACTCAGCACCCCTGAACCTCCATTTCATCATCTGTGACACAACTGTGGTTGATAATGGTGATGGTAATGATGATGGCTCCTATGCTCACTTATGAGGGTGAAAGCCATATGAAGAGGATTTTGTATAGTATTTACCCAGGATGGTTATTTCAGACAACTGGGCCTTAGTGCTTGATAGCCCCTGATAAGGACTATGATATAGCATGTGCAGGACTAGAGATAGCCCCTGATAAGGATTACAATGTAAGATGCTCAGAGCTAGAGTTTAGTAGCTAGGTCCAGGAAACTTTCTCACTTTTTATTGGAATTTCTTGCCCGAAGCTTAACTTCATGCCTTATAATCTCTTACAGAGAATCATTGAAAGAATCAGCTTATATTTTACATTCTATGACACCAGTCTCTAGGGGTGATTTTTCAGGGTAACCACCCCATGACCTGACTTCAACTTGGTTTTACTAATGACCACAGCTACTTGCCAGCTAGTGTCCCTGCAGGAAGGGTCTGCAGCAGGCAGCAGGTCCACTGTTAGAACCCAGGTGACCCATGATTCTCACTTGTCAGCCATGCATGTTCTCAGTTTCTCTTTCCCCAGAAGACTTCTCCTTTCTCCAGCCAGGAGCCACATCTATTCTCCAGTTCTAGGCATGCTCTGCTAACCCATGCTGTGAGCTTCCTGGCAAGGCAGATCCCCTGATGTTTAAGGGCAGGATCTGGTTTCACTTTGAAATGAAATCCTGACAAGTTATTTAAACTTTGCATAGGTTTTCAAATCCCTACAATGAGAATAATAACAGTTTCAACCTCATAAGGATGCTCTAGGGATTTAAAGANATAAAGTTTAGAAAGCACTTGGTATAGAGGATGGGACAAAATAAACGCCCAGCACTCAGCAGCTAACGTTAGCATCAAACAGATTATGTGATACTTTTTATTGCTTTTGATTATGCTTCTTCTTTCTGAGTAGGTAGTCAACATTAGGATTCAGAGCCCATGCTTAATGCCTCTTGGCAGTCTTTGCACTGCCTTGTATAGTCTCTAAACAGGACAGATGCACCATTTTTTTTAATCTATTAACCATTCCTCCCTAGCATTGTAAAATAAAATTACCTTCAAGATTTAATTTTTTTTAGTAGCAGATCTACCTAGACACTGGCTGAGGGTCACATAGCCATGTGCCAATAAATGATAAAGCTGTCCATTCACTGCTGTTCACTAGATNGTATTCCATTTAGAGTAGTTTGTTGGTGCTAATAGGTATTATTGAGACAAAGAGTTTATTTTCTACACTTTGAATATTACAGGCCAGGAAGCAACAAGACAAGCAGAGGAATGCTCAAAAGGCAAGATAATATTGATGGAGAAAAATAGGACATTTGTAAAGTTTTTCAACTGAGAGGATATAATGAACACAAGTTGGTTCTGAATTCCTCCGTTTCCTCCTCTACCCAGCCCTGGCTCACTGTCGTATTAGTGAGCTTTTATGTGGGATAAGCAACTAGGAGGGAGGCAGTTTTAATTAAGCAGTGAGAAGTAAGCTCCTGGTTTCAGAGGGCTTTGTCTAGGTCTGCTTGGCCTCATGCGCTTGGGCTAACATCAT
>LZPO01067072.1:29490-40316 GCA_001675575.1 Neotoma lepida
TGTATATACACATGAGGAGGAGAGAAGATTTGGAGTTCATCAAAACTTTCAATGTTTCAAAAGCTCTAGCTATAGAAAAATTCCAAATTAATAAAAGCCAACAGGATGTAACTCAATACAATTCTCCACTCCAGAGGGAACCTGTGCAGAAGGGGGTATTATAAAAGATACCATGGATAAATTGACAAAACTGAGACAGAGGAGATAGGTCTAATACAGACATCAATGTAAACTTCTCTGATACTGATAACTGCACTGTCCTTAAATGAGATGTCATTTAGTAAATACACTTTGAAGCACTCAGAACAAAGCTATAGGTATGCAAATTGTCTTCATGTGCTTCAGAAATAAGCTTAGTTGCATGTGTAAAGAAGAATGTGTCAATATTTATACAATGAGTACAATAATTTCTCTCTCTCTCTCTCTCTCTCTCTCTCTCTCTTTAAGCTCATACTTCATTAAAATAATTGACGTAGGCATCTGGAATGACTTTAACCATGGCTCTGGCTCAGTTCTGGCAAAAGTAACCTGTTTAACATCCTCAGGAGGGCTGAAAAACCAATGAGTGGCTTGTAGATTCTCATTTGGAAAAGATAACATGTTTCAGCCTCTTCAACCCAGAATCTTTCTTATACTGATTCCCATAGTTTTAGTAGGCATCAAACTGGTCCTCTTTCACTAAATTNTCTGTGCTTCTGATTGTCACATAGGCACTGTGGATGTGGTACTACAGCTGTTCATGTTAGTGATGTTAATTAACACAATTAAATCTCTGTGAATCCCATCATAGCTTCCCACTATCTGTAAAAGGCATGGGTGCACTGTAGCTTTCCTGGCCAACCTTGCTCCTAAGCAAGGGAGAAGAACACAGTAAGTCAGGACTAACTCAGACAGTGCACTGCTGTCTCACCCTTTAAACTGGGCCTTCCTCGGAGGAGCCAGGGCAGCATTCCTAAGAGGAATAACAGCTGGTATCTCAATTGATGAAAGAAATGAGAAAAATCATGGAATTCACAAGGGTGGGATGAAGAAAAGAGATGTANTATATCTTTCATTCAAAATTGACACAGAATTAAATTTTCTAGGATTTTCCTAATTATCACTTCTAAATTACTTGTGATATATATGGTGACCTCAGGTCTTTCAACCGTGATAAACACAGTAATCATAAATAGAATTCTAGAATTAATGCATTCTAGTAATTCTAGTAATTCTGCATTACTTTGTTAGCATACAAATTGAATTTGCTGTAATACAATTATAATACTACAACTTTGGTATTATAATGTAAATTAAAATTTAATCTATGTTTATGTATGCATACATTAGATGAATTCTAAAAAAATCACATTTCTAACAGACTTGAATATTCAAGAACAATAATTACTGGGGAATACCATCCTTTGATTCTGAAGTATAAATTATTCATCCTAATTATATTACAAAATTCATTCTTAAGCTTTCACTATGAATTTAATATGCCATCCACATAAACAACATGGAGACACTTTTGTGGATGGGACAGCAACTTTCCCTTTGTGTAGTAGTTGAGTAATGGTTTTAGAAAGAAATATTAACAANGAGATAAATTTAAAAGCCTGAAACAAAACAAAATGTAATATCATCTACCACTNTGTTTTCAGTTCCCTGCCATAGCTTCTTTTATTCACCACATCCCAAACTGTAGAATTTTCCCAGTGGTATATAAAACCATATTATACATCCAAAATTCTTTAGACCAAGTCACTACATCTGAAAAATTCTCAGATTCTGGTATTCTTTGCCAATATGTAGAACAAAAAATTACTTTAGACTTCTCTAATTTTTCAAAGATTACTTTAACATCTTTCATTTATTANTTGAAATTATGTTTCAAAAATAAGACAATATTCTTAAGATTATTTGATAACCTATATTAGTTGATGATTTTCTTTTCATTTCTTTGTCCTATGATCTTAACTTTTCAAATAAACAGTCCTGTGCTCATGTGCTCAAAACCAAAGTTGCATCTTCAAATCATTTCAAAATATCAAACTCTAATGTAACTGGTTTTCCCTACTGCCAATTGAACCCAATGTTTAAGACATAATCCCCAAGAATACTATATTCATTTTATGTTGCTACAAAATTATTTGAGGTAAATTTAGNATCTTTAAACAACTCTGGGGACACAAGATCTAATATTTTTACTGTTGAAAAAAAGTGTATTGTGGTATTAAGCCCTGATAGGTTCTTTTCCAGAACTCTAGCACTTCATAGACCATCAGACAAATAACTCCATTTTCAGTTCAGGAAAGGTCTCTGGAGAATATGGAGCAAAGCTCAAACTAAGAAAAATGCTTTNACTTGTTCAAGATGCACTGCTCTCAAGTAGCAGAGGAGATTTCTAAATCAACTGAAGGCTAATTCCTTTAGAAACAGGTTTGCTTTGATAACTGAAAACAAAAACATCCAATGTGATTCTATGTGACACAAGATTAGCTAAAGATTTATTATCCTTGACATTAAAGCCATCCACTGGGCTTAGATGAGGAAGAATCACCAGTTATATCCTAAAGTACATCAGATCCCAGAATCCTAGTGTTACTCATATGCTACAAATTAATGCCCAGCATTTTCTTGGTAAGACCTTCAGCTCTTCTCATTCTATGAAGTCTTAATTTTATAGCAGAGAAGCAATTCTTAAATCCCATTAGAGCACTGGGATTTGAAACAGATACTGGAACCCTGGCACTTCCTCTTTCTCTTTGCTTCCCAGTTGCCCTGAAGTAAGGCATTTTTTCCCCATCATGTGCTCCTGGTTTATGCTGCCTCACCACTGTGGCAAAGGAAATGGACCAATCAATCCTGAACCAAAACCTCAAAACTTCTGAGTCTAGAGATATCTTTCCTCTTTGGAACACCATTTTTCCATCCTTTCACTCCAGGCAATGCAAAAATCTNTCACTGATTGTATGTGACTTGGAGGCAGCAAAGAGGTGNATTCAGATCTTTCCTCCTTAAAAGTTAATTGTCTCTAATATTTTGTCACAGTGATAGAAAACTAATGCAAAAATGATGAAAATAAGGGTTTAGATCCACACATGTCGGTCTATGCCTGTACTTGTAGCACTCCAGAGACAGAGGCAAGAAAACTGTCATAAGTTCAAGGACAGCCTCATTTACATCATTAAGTTCAGTCCAGCCAGGGCTATATAGAAAGATCCTATCTCAAAGAATCAACATAAAGAAAATGCAGATATTACAAGTATGTNCCATCACATCTGGCTGAATTATTTAGTGTTCTTCTATAACTTGAATTCTACAGGCAATAATTCTGCTGATTAATAATGCTATCTGCCAGAATCTTCATATTTTGATAATTTTTCATAATTAAAAATGCTTTTCTGTTTTCTACATTTGTCTTATTTATAATCTATGTATCTATCATGCATTTATTTATATCCACCTTCTCTATTAAAATCTTCTTTAGAAATTGAGAGAGACAGAGAGAGAGAGAGAGAGAGACAGAGACAGAGAGCAGGCAAGAAAAAGGATTTGCCAGCAAGTCCCATAGAATAGTGATGCAATTTCTCAGTAGCAAAAAATAAAGCTATTACATAGTACGTCCAGATATCACTTTTGTTATGATAGCATTACACAACATGTGGCTAAAAGGCACTAATCATTTAGATGTGTAGTTGTGTTGTTATACCTATTTANACTTTGTTTCTTTTGCAAGATATTTGTACCCATTTCTCTTCTCTTTCCCCATCTGAAGATGCTTGNGCTAAGATTGTACCCATAATCCTCCTTTCCTCCCACAATCTCTCAAAGCAGCACCTAGGAGGCAGGGTACTCCTCTCCATTTTAGTGTGTAGCTTTGGTTCTCAAGTCCATTCTCTGAATACTGAAGACATCCAATAGAAGTTCCTTGAAGTCACCATCCAGTTCTGACATTTCGAGATCTGATACATCTAACACTAACAGAACTTGTAGAATGCAGAGGCCTAAGACTAGTTAGTGGTGGAGTTCCCAGAACCTTGTACAGTCTGGGGTTACCCCATCCTAAGGAGAAGGAAAGATCCTGAAATTGATGAAAAATGGAAATAAGAGTATAAAGTAGAGGAGGAAGGAAAAGGTAACCTAAGACACAAGCTAATACAACCATTTCAGAAGAGATGTGTGATAAAAGAAGAGTTCCAGAAAATCAAGCAAGAGGCAGGGAGAAGAGCATGCATTTAAGGCAGTTTGGTGTCTAATAGAATGGTTTGGTGACAATATTTCCAGTGAAAAGGGTGAAACTAGTATGGGTTGACTGTCAATTTGAATTAAGTCATATTAAAGAGTCTGAAGTGCCTGGTACTTAATTATGCACCAAACAACTAATGAAGCATGCTCAGTGCCCCTGTGGCACAATGATTGAGGAGCAGGATAGTGAGTATGCTTATCCTCATAACACTCCCCACATTGAGGCCCTTCCATTCCNNTGAGGATGTTTCTGGATGAAATGCATGCAAACACCATGAGAATCACCANCAGTTAATCATAATTTTATGTGTTTTCATCCCAATATTGANTCTTGTACCTGACTCTGGGGGAGACAGATGAAAATCAGCACTACAGTTCAGTCAATTATTCTGGAATGCATTCACTCCTGAGTAAACCCACCAGGCATTCTTAAAGACAAAACCTCCTCTTATGAAAATCCTGTGACCCAGCACACCAGGTAGGAAACCCCAGAACCAGTCCATCCTTCCACCCACCCAANAGTCACTCTACCCAATATTGATAACCATGGGGCATCCATAAACAAGATTCCAGGGAAGGACCCCAGAGCCATATCCATCACCCATCCACCAACCACCAACTTGCCATACTGTTCAAGGACAACNTGGCATCCTGGGACTAAGACCGCCGGTAAGCACCCCACAGTCAATCATCCTATCTTCCCACCAAGCACCNCACCTATCAGACTACCTTGGGACCTTGTAGTTTCCTGAGACTTTGATGCCAAGTAGTGACCCCAGAGCCAATCTATCACCCCACTTGCCAAAATATCTTAGTACCTTATCCTGTACTCTTGACTCTAGATATGAACTCCAACTTGCCTTTACCAGCCAACTTCTGCCTGAGGATTGTGAAATATCCTTTTCTCCACCCACATGGAGCACTACTCACTCCAACTGTGACCCCAATCCCTGCTACTCAAAGACCANCTGTTATAAGCTCTTCCCAAACTCCTATGATTGGCAGTGAGAGCCTTCTAAACCTACAGAAGGCTTGGTCTTATACTCAGAAGTTATACCAACCACTAGTTGAACAGGGAACCACTTCTGATACCCCATTTGCAGATCAACACAGAATTGCCNAGATTGAACTGCAAGCATAATTGAGATGACTCACAACTTGACAAACTGGGAGGAGAGTAACAGTAAAGATTCAAATATCCACTCAACAAAGATGAGATCAGATATCCATCCCTAAAACACCACCAGTGACCTAACTCCAGATCCTAGGTCCCATTCCCCACAAATAAACAATATAAGACAATATATCTCCTCCAGAAATCAGTACCTTTATTGTAAAGTTCCTCAAGAAAAGATACTTACATAATGCAAAAATACAATAATTTCCTTGTAGCAATTATAAATATTTTCAAAGAACTCAAAGAGGATATAATAAATGCCAAAATGATCATGGTGGAAACACAAACAGTTGAATTAAAAAAAAACCCTCAAAAATATAAAAACGGAATGTAATAAATAGACTGTGAAGAAAAACAAAACAAAAATAAAACTAGAAATAAAAAACCTCAGGAATTCAAACAGAAATCTCAGAAGAAAGCCATATCAATAAATTAGATCAGGTAGAAAAAAAAATCAGGTGTTGAAGACAAGGTAGAGGAATCGGATCACTCAGTCAAAGAAAATGATGAATAAATAATAANTTTTAAAAACAGGAATAGAATGCCATAATCACTCTGGATGAGTTAACCTAGAACTCTGGGACACTATAAAAATGCCAAACATTGGAATCATAGGCATAAAAGGAGAAGAAACTTATGTCAAAGACATGGAAAATATTTTCAACAAAAACTATAGAATAAATATTCCCAAATCTGACAAAAGAAATGTTTATCAAGGTCCAGGAGNCATATAGAACATCTAACAGACAGAACCAGGAAAGAAACTCTTTATGTCACATAATAATAAAACCACTGAATGTACAGAACAAAGACAGGATAGATTGTTATGTAAATATATACTTGTATATAATTATATGTATCATATAAAAGCTCTAACAGACAAAGACTAAGTTGCATGCAAAGGCAGGCTTACTGAAATAACACCTGACTTTTCAATGGAAATTTGAAAGGCAGAATGATCTAAGCTGAGGTTCTAAGAATTCCGCAAGACCACAGACGCCAAACAAAACTATCAGCCATAGTCAAAAGAGAAAGGAAATTTTTCCATGATAAAAATATATTTAAGGAATGTATGACAACAATTCTACTGAATTCTACAAGGAATGCTTTGGTTTGAAGAGAAGATTAAACACACCCAANGGCACAAGGAAGACATAATCAATTCCACAGCAGTTAATCAAAAGTGATGCAAGGAGACAACTCCACAACAAAATAATGTTGTAGTATGCAACTGTGATGGCTAATCTTGGTTGGCAATTTGACTACATCTGAAATCAACTAAACTAAAATCTCAGCATCTGGGCACATATGTGAGGACATTTTCTTGACTGGATAATTTGACATTGGGCATACTAATCCTAAATCTGGATCATTTGAGGTGGGAAGACCCACGTAAATCTAGGCCACATCTTCTGGTGGCAGCCCACAAAAATGGGACATGGAAGAAAGAAGCTTTCACTTCTTGCCTATTTGCCTCTGCTCTTGCTAGTGAGTCCATCTGCCCTGGTATTAGAACCTACTTCTTCAGGATTTGAATATAGACTAAAGACTGGCAGCACTCTAGGACTCCAGCATGAGATTGTGACTGCTAAAACATGATGCAGTCTCATGGACTGTGGCCACTATTTAAATCAGTGAGGAGGCTCATCATAGCTAAGATAGAGAAATAACTTAAATGTCCATTAACTGATGAATATATAATGAAAATGTGGTACATTTACACAATGTAATATTGTCCAGTGGTTAAGAACAATGAAACTATGATACTCTCAGTCAAATGGATAGAGCTGGCCATAATTACTCTGGATGAGTTAACCTAGACCCAGAAAAATAAATGTCATATGTTTTCTCTCAAATGTGGATGTTGACTTTAAATCATCAGATATGTATATTTTATTTAGAATACTCATAGAGGTTAGGAAACTAGAAAGGCCAAGGAAGGGGGAGACAGGATTTCAAGAGATATGAGATAGAATGCAGTGATATAAAGGGCTAAATTGGAATAATGGAAAAAGAAGGATTATATGGGGTGGGANTATGGAAGGGCAGGTCCAATAAGGGAATATGAGGAGAGATAACTAACACTAAAGCCCTTTTGAAAAAAATCATANGGAAACCTATTACTAAAGAAGCTTCCTAAAACATATATACACATATAAAAAGAGTTTAAATGCAGTTAACATATAACATGGCAACAATGTCCCTATTANACACCACATGTTAGCAAAACAAATCCCACCACCAAAGAAAAATTGTTTACTTTTTATTAGTTGTTTGTTAGTGGGATCCCATAGACCACAAAACATTACAGGCTATTGTCACTCCTCTGAGTTACCCTCCAGAACTTGATGGTAAAATCCTATTACTGAAGACTTGGTGTTGTTCAGATTACAAGAGTTTGGATTACCACATAGTTAAGTCATAGAATATGAGGAAATCTTTCTGGTAATAACCTGGAAGCTTCATCCCCGATGATTAGCTTTTATAGTGCAGGGACGTGCTATGTAAGCTACCAGAGGAGAAAAGTAATCATCTGTGAAGGCTGTTCATAGTTGTCAACCTCACCACATCTAGACTTAACTAAAAACCCAAGCGACTGAGCACACAGTGAGGGATTTTTCTTGATCAGACCATTTGAGGTNGAAAGACCCACCCTAAATCTGGGATACACCTTCTCATGGCAGCCTATACAAAGGANAAGGGAGAAAGAGCTTTTGCTCTTTGCTTGTCCTTGCTATTCTGCCAAGTCCATTCCTTCACTGGTATTAGAGCCTACTTTTTTGGGATTCTGACATATACTGAAAATCAGCTGAGACATTCAGCCTTATAAATGCAACTACTACTGGATTCTTGGATTTTCTGTCAAAAGACAGCAATAATTGGAATAGTTATATATATATATATATATAAAGATTCAGTCTATCAGCTCTATTTCTCTAGAGAATCCTGACTAATACATCATTGTTACTCAACTCCAAGCCCTATGAGCTATAACTATGACTGGCCTGACACAATATGATCACTGGTGCAATAGATGCATGAATATTATAGGAGTATCTATGCATTTTATGATTGTATTTAAGGCCTGATCCTTGAGATGGATCCCATACCTGGCACCATTATTAGGACCAAGATCATGGGGCTAGATATGTCCTGGTCCCTACTAGTATTATTCTTCTAAATGGGCATAGTACTACAATGACTCCTAGTGACATTGCTGTACCTGTACATTAGTGCATCTTTAAACCTTCACTAAAGAAGATTCCTGAATTCTTCTTGCATTAGGTATCAATTAGCACAGAGACCCCACAACTGGTCAAAGTGCAAAAAATAAGAGATTATGGAATGTTCAGCCTTAACTGGGACATCTTTATCACACCCCTCTTCCCAAGGCACAGGAAACATTGTGGAAGAGAGGGTAGAGAGGTTGTAAGAGCTGGAGGTTCTCGAAAACTACAAGAAAACAGTGTTTTCCATGCACCAGGGCAGTTTTACATATGAACTAACATCAACTGTAATAGCAATCACAAGAGCTGCAAAAGCTCTATCCATACAAAATCCCAACATGGAGTGGGGCAGGTGGGCATGAAGCCTCACCCCTAGCTGAGAAGCTATTATCAACTGATAGCTTCTGGCAGACAGAGAGTCACTTTTCTTTAAGGGTGTGATACCTGCTAGGCTAACCAAATTCCAAAGCAAACTCCACATCCAAGAGTATTTGGGCAACATGAATTGGATTTGATAGAACTGTTTAAAAGATAATAGATACATGTTGAAGACACCATGCACTTCAGACACAGGACTTAGAGGACCTGAGCTGGATCTGACCTGAAAGCTTCCTCCTTAAGGACTAGCTTTCANAGATTCAGTCTATCAGCTCTATTTCTCTAGAGAATCCTGACTAATACATCATTAATTGTTACTCAACTCCAAGCCCTATGAGCTATAACTATGACTGGCCTGACACAATATGATCACTGGTGCAATAGATGCATGAATATTATAGGAATATCTATGCATTTTATGATTGTATTTAAGGCCTGATCCTTGAGATGGATCCCATACCTGGCACCATTATTAAGACCAAGATCCTGGGGCTAGATATGTCCTGGTCCCTACTAGTATTATTCTTCTAAATGGGCATAGTACTACAATGACTCCTAGTGACATTGCTGTCCCTGTACATTAGTGCATCTTTAAACCTTCATTAAAGAAGATTCCTGAATTCTTCTTGCATTAGGTATCAATTAGCGCAGAGACCCCACAACTGGTCAAAGTGCAAAAAATAAGAGATTATGGAATGTTCGGCTTTAACTGGGACATCTCTGTCACACCCCTCTTCCCAAGGCACAGGAAACATTGTGGAAGAGAGGGTGGAGAGGTTGTAAGAGCTGGAGGTTCTCGAAAACTACAAGAAAACAGTGTTTTCCATGCACCAAGGCAGTTTTACATATGAACTAACGTCAACTGTAATAGCAATCACAAGAGCCGCAAAAGCTCTATCCATACAAAATCCCAACACGGAGTGGGGCAGGTGGGCATGAAGCCTCACCCCTAGCTGAGAAGCTATTATCAACTGATAGCTTCTGGCAGACAGAGAGTTACTTTTCTTTAAGGGTGTGATACCTGCTAGGCTAACCAAATTCCAAAGCAAACTCCACATCCAAGAGTATTTGGGCAACTTGAATTGGATTTGATAGAACTGTTTAAAAGATGATAGATACATGTTGAAGACACCATGCACTTCAGACACAGGACTTAGAGGACCTGAGCTGGATCTGACCTGAAAGCTTCCTCCTTAAGGACTAGCTTTCAGAAGTACCAGAAGGGTTCATGCAACGTTCCCAAAGGAAGAAAGCAACCCATAGTTGCCTATGAACCACATTAAGGATACACATGACACAATAGCACTAAGAATGTAATATGGCACCCATACTTTGGCAGTAACCAACAGCTTAACAGCTCTCTACTTGGACTTACAGCCAGCTTAGCAAGAGGGAAACTATACTTGGTACTAGGAACCTAGCCAAGTACTTGGGGCCAATGAAGTCATGGATCTTGAAGGAGGACCTATAACCACCACTTAACTAAAAATGAAATAATCCCTAACAATATTCAAAATATTTGTCTTTATGTCCAATTAAACATAGGAAACTTTTCTTTGCAACAGATAAAGACCATTCCAGAAAACCAAAACTGATCAAAATANAGTGTGTGTAGCCCAGTCCCAAATGATAAACCTACAACATAACTCCAGCACNTAAGGCTCAGGGATCACTGTTGAAGAGGTAGGTGAAAAGATTGTAAGAGCCAAAGGAACAGGAAGTTTGCTATGAGACCATGTCTCTTGGAATGTCAGAGAAGCTATACTCATAAAATCTCACCAACGTGGCTGGCTAAACATGACCTAAACAAAGAC
>LZPO01067073.1:17032-44301 GCA_001675575.1 Neotoma lepida
AATCTCAAATGGCTGAAAGACATTTAAGGAAATGCTCAACATCCTTAGTCATCAGGGAAATGCAAATCAAAACGACTCTGAGATACCATCTTACACCTGTCAGAATGGCTATGATCAAAAGCACAGATGACAGTCTATGCTGGAGAGGATGTGAAGCAAGGGGAACACTCCTCCACTGTTGATGGGAGTGCAANCTTGTACAACCACTGTGGAAATCAGTATGGCAGTTTCTCAGAAAACTNTGTAAAAGTTTCTGCTCCCCAAAAGCAAACTAANGACCACAGTGTCCGAACTGGTCTACAAACACCAGACTTCTCCCTTGTGCCAGACACATTNTCTCCATCCAAAGGTGCATCTTCAGAGGACGGTCCTCAGAGGCCTCAAGTAGTATCGGCTGGAGCCAGACAAAAGGGGAGTGCCCTTTCCACACATTAAAGACTGACAGCAAAGAGGAAGCTAATGGTTTACACTACTGCCCTGACACAAGCACATCGTGTTCACTTTCTGAAAGGGGAAAGGGGACAAGGAACTGAGATAGGTGCCCCAAGAATGGCCCATAATGTTTGCTGACTTCCCTTTCCATACATANATATACATTTCTAATTCTTCACACACTATTCTTCAGAAGAATCAATTAACTACAAGATGGATGGGTCCANAGTGTGCATTTATTCATGATTCATATATATGTATATATATTGTATGTATTATCTGATTCCTCTACAATGTCATTAGACCTAAAAACTACAAATTATATAGTGCCTATAAATATATTTATAGTGAAGAGTTTAGTTATGGTTGAAAAGTGAATAATATAAAGCATAACTCTAAGAATATTTCCAGCCATCTAGAATTATAATTTCCTTCCATTTTACTATGACAGTGTCTTCCCTGCTTGTGCACTTTTATCTTTTCCCAGAAATTTATACTGAACTTGAATTCCATTGAAGTGGATAAAATAGTGGTTTCTGAAATTCATGTCCCCCAAACCTCAGTATNCGACCTTCCCTGGGGTAGTCTTTGCAGATAAAAGAAGGCCATGAACATGAAGATGAGGCAGAGGCTAGAAGAATGCATTTTTACAGGCCAATGAAACTCAAGTATTGCAGCAAAGCAGAGAAAGGCACAGAGTCGTTTCTCAGAGCTTCAAGGAGAAGCGAGTCTTGCCTATNCATTAATTGGAGGCTCCTGGATCCTGAACTATGAAAGATTGCGTGNCAGTTGTTTTAAGTTGCTCAGTTTATAATTGGNTTGCCAATCCTAGGAATGAGTGCGTCTTAAAAAATTAGTATAGAAGGAATGTGGGGTACCCATAATAAAGCAAACCTGTTTGGCTTGCTGGATGGGTCCTGGTTCTCCTCCCTAGACATTTGAATTCAGATAGGTCCCTAGAGATGCCCTATGGCATATTTACTATGGCACTACAAGACACAGGCAATTTTACAGCTAGATACAAGGTCTAGAGCCCACACTCTCAAAAGCCAGTCTCTTTAATTCTGCTTGGGCCCAGGTCTTGGTGAACCCAGAAGATCTGATACCAGCGCCGTCTTCTTGGACAACGTAGAATTTGTCTGGATGTTCTACCCTTCCGGGGACAAATATGTCTTACTGCTGTCTCTTTCCTTGTGGCTTTCCACTCCTAGACAGAATATATTCTCTTCAGGTCCCGTGTCTGCTATGTTTTATAGGAGGGTTCTTTCCTTGGGTCTCTGTATTTGTTTCTAGACATGTGAAAGACAGGATTTCTAAAGTTTGATGAAACTGAAGACTCTGCCTGTGGTCTTCTGTTTCTCAAGTGGCATTTGCCCTTTCTCAGAATTAATAGAAGTCACTGATTCTGTGGATGAGAAGCTGGAGAGCAACATCATTTACTGTGAGTTAAAATACCCTGCCTAATCACTTTTAAGGGCACCACCTGTGTTCACAGCCTTTCATATCTAAGCACAATAGTTCCTTGGTATTCAGGAGGAATTGCTTCTTAGAAAGCCCTGAATCTACCCAAATCTCAATGCGTTCAAGCTCTTTTCATGAAGTGATGTAGTGTTTGCACATAACCTCTGAATATCATATAACTGTAGATTACTTACACTAACTAATGCTTTATGCATGTTATGCAAATAGCTCTTCTACTGTGTGGTTTAGGAAATTATAAGGAAAGGAGCTTGTATATGTTTAGTAGAGAAGTGACCGTTTTACCTACCTATGTAGGATGCCAGTGACAACACATTTAACTTCAACTATTTTTATTATTACATTTTATTATTTTTAAACTATTTTTCCTTTTATTGAAAATAGATTTTTTTCCTCATACAATATATCCTGATTACAGTTTCCCCTCCCTCTATTCCTCCCAGTTCCTCTCCTCCCCTCCACATCCACTCCATTTCTCTCTCATTAGAAAAGAGCAGTCTTCTAAGAGATAACAACCAAGTATGACAAATAAAATATAATATGATAAAACTAAAGCCTTCACATCAAGGACAAGGTAACCCAACAGAAGGAAAAGAGCACCAAGAGTAGGTACAANAATCAGAGACTGTCTTATACACACACTCAGGAGTCCCACAAAAGTGCTAAGCTGAAATCTATAATATATACACAGTGGACCTGGGGCAGACCAGTATAGGCCCTGTGTTGTTGCTTCAGTCTCTGTGAGTTCCTATGAGACTTCGTCAACTGATTCATAGGAACTTGTTCTCCTGGTGGCCTCCATCCTTTCTGGCTGTTACACTCTTTCCACCTCCTCTTCCGTGTGGTTCCTTGAACTCTGAAGGGAAGGATTTGATGGAGACATTCAATTTAGAGCTGTGTGTTCCAAGGACTNTCTCTCTCTGTAATGTCTGGTTGTGAGTCTCTGCCTCTGTTCCTGTCTTCTGTAGNGGAAGTTTCTGGGAAGATGACTGANTAAGGCACTGATCTATGAGTTTAGAAGAGTATTATTAGGAACCATTTTCTTGATACTTTTTCTTAGATGAGTAGTGTTTGATTATACCCNAGGGCTCTGGGCTCTGGGCTCTGGGTTCTTGGTTACCCANGTAGTGTTGGGTATAGGTTTTGTCTCATGGAGTGGGCCTTAAGTCAAAGCAGACATTGTTTGGCTACTCCCACAAGATCTGTGCCACCATTGCCCTAGCATATTTTATAGGCAGGGCNGATTGTAGGTCAAAAGTTTTGTGTATAGGTTGGTGTTTTCATTTCTCTTTTGTAGTCTGTAAAGTACCTTCCCACAAGGAACACTAGAATGTCTTGTGCCAACTAGTCTATTCTCCAATTTCTCTTATACCAGCTTCAGTGTATCAGGTTTTAGGTTGAGGTCTTTGATCCACTTGGACTTGAGTTTTGTGCAGGGTAATAAATATGGATCTATTTGCAGTCATCTACATACAGACATCCAGTTTGACCAGCACCATTTGTTGAAGATTCTTTTTTCCAGTATGTGTTTGTGGCTTCTTTATCAAAAAATCAGGTGTCCATATGTGTATGGATTTATTTCTGGGTCTTCAATCCAATTTCATTGATAAATGTGTCTGTTTTTACACCAACCATGCAGCCTTTAGTACTACAGCTCTGTACTATAATTGGAAATTGGGGCTGATGGTGCCTTAAGAATTTCTTTTACTGTTCAGGATTGTTATAAATATACTGTTTTTTTTTCTATATGAAATTAAAAATTGTCCTTTCAAGGTCTGTGAAGAATTGTATTGGAATTTTGATGGGAATTGCATTGAACATGTAGATTGCTTTTGGTAGGATGACTATTTTTACTATATTAATCATACTGATCCATGATCATGGGGGNTTTTCCATCTTNTGATTTCTTCTCCAACTTCTTTATTCAAAGACTTAAAGTTTTTACCATACAAGTCTTTCATTTGCTTGGTTAGAGTTAATCCATGATATTTTATATTATTTGAGGCTCTTGTGAAAGATACTGCTTCCCTGATGTCTTTCTCAGTCCATTTGTTATTTATATATAGGGGGATATTGAGTTTTTTGAGTTATTCATATATCCCGCTACTTTCCTGAAAGTGTTTATCAGCTATAGGAATTTCCTAGTNGAACTTTTAGTGTCACTTATNCATACAATCATATCATCTGCAAATAAAAGTACTTTGACTTCTTCCTTTCCAATTTGTATCCCCTTGATCTCCTTCAGTTGTCTTATTGCTCTAGGTCAAACCAAGTATTATTTGGAATAGATATGGAGAGAGTGAACAACCTCATCTTGTTCCTTATTTTAGTGGATGTGCTTTGAATTTCTCTGCATTTAATTTGATNTTGGCTATAGGCTTGCTGTAAATTGCTTTATTCCTAATCTCTCCAAGACTTTCATCATGAAGGGGTGTTGGACTTTGTCAAAGGCCTTTTCTGCATCTAATGAGATGATTGTGTGGTATTTTTCTTTCAGTTTTTTTATATGGTGGATTACATTGCAGATTTTCTTATGTTGAACTATCTCTGCATATTTGGGATGAAGCCTACTTGATCATGGTGGATGACCTTTTTAATGTGTTCTTGGATTCAGTTTTATTGAGTATTTCCTCATCTATGCTTATAAGAGAAATTAGTCTGTAATTNTCATTCTTGATTGAGTCTTTATATGGTTTGTGTATCAGGGTAACTTTGGCCTCAAAAAATGAATTGGGCAGTGTTACTTCTCTTCTATTTTGTGGAATAACTTGAGGAATATTGAAGTAAACTCTTCTTTGAAAGTCTGGTAGAATTCTGTGCTAAAATTACCTGACCTTGGGCTTTTTTTAGTTGGGAGACTTTTAATAACTGCTTCTATTTCACAGGGGTTATAGGTCTATTCAAATTGCTTAGTTGATCCTGATTTAACTTTGGTAAGCGGTATGTATTAAGAAAACTATTAACTTCTTTTAGATTTTCCAATTTGGTGGAGTATAGATTTTTAAGCTATGTCCTTATGATTCTCTGGACTTTCTTCATGTCTCTTGTTATGTCCCCCTTTATATTTCTGACTTTATTAATTTTGATATNCTCTCTGCTTTTGAGTGGTCTCTAAGAGTCTGCAGCACATCTGTCTATGCTCTTCTGGCTCTTAGGGTCTCCATTGAGAAGTCAGTTATTCTAATAGGCCAGCCTTTATATATTGCTTGGTCCTTTTCCGTTGCAGCTTTTAATATTCTTTGCTTGTTCTGTATGTTTAGTATTTTGATTATTATGCGGTAAGGTGATTGTCTTTCCTGGTACAATCTATTCAGTGTTCTGTTTCTTGTACCTTTATAGGCATGTCCTTATTTAGGTTAGGAAAATTTTCTTCTATGATTTTGTTGAAAATATTTTNTGGGCCTTTGAGCTGGGTTTCTTCTCCTACCTCTATACATATTATTCTTAAGTTTGGTATTTTTGTAGTGTCTCATATTTCCTGGATGTTTTGTATAAGGAGTATTTTTAGATTTAACATTTTCTTTGACAGATGCATGAATTTTTTGTATTGTATTTCCAACACCTGAGATTGGCTCTTCCATCTCTTGCATTCTGTTGGTGAAGCTTAACTGTAGTTCCTGTTCAAATTCCTAAAGTTTTCTTTTCCAGAATCCCCTCAGTTTGTGTTTTCTTCATTGATTCTATTTCCATTTCAGCTCTTGAAAGTTTTATTCATTTCCTTCCACTGTTTGTCATTTCCTGGATTTCTTTAAGAGACTTATTCATTTCTTCTTTAAGGACCTCTATCATATTCATACAGGCTGTTTTAAAGCTTTTTTCTTGTGCTTCAGCTATATTGGTATATTCAGGGTCTGCTGTGTAGGATAGCTGGACTCTAGTGGAGACATATCGCCCTGGCTCTTATTGATTGTGTTTTTACACCAGCATCTAGGCATCTGGGTTTAGGATGATTATAGATTTAGGTGCTGATCTGGATCTCTCTTTGTTGAGTGGGTGGTTTGGTTTTTTTTTTTTTCCCGCGCTTGGTTTATGTTTTCTCCCTAGATTTTTGGAGTGTGTGATGTCTGTGTATTTCCTGATAAGAAACTTTCTTTGGACCTGATAGTTATGGCCANTGGGGGTTCCAGGTAAAATGTATTTCTGGGTATTGGGAGCTGGCAGTTAGGAATGGGGATAGGCTAGGGTTCTGAAGGGGTTCACAGGAGGGAGGAAGGTAGAGTGTTCAACCAGGATCTGCTTATTTTGTCTCCTTGAAATGGGGGGGAGACAGTGAAGAGAGGTTACCCCAGAAGATCTGCTGAGAATGAGATTGGGGAATTGGATCTAGAGAAACAGGAGGAGAGGGGAAGATCTGCAGACAGCCTACATGCTTTCTTGGCAGGAGTAGTCTGTGGGTTGCTGGGGGTACCTGCTGGAGCTGGGACTAGGATAAAGTAACAAGTGAGGAGAGGAANGTTAGGAGGGGAATGTCTGTGTGATCCATAGGGTATGTGGGCAGAGGGGGAANGAAGGCTGCAGCAGGTCTTCTATTGAAGAGATAGAGATGAGACTGGAGAGTTGGGTTTGAAGAAGAGGAGGAATTGTTGAAGGTCTTCAGTTAGCTTACCTGTTTCCCTGGCCTCTCAGCTGGTATATTCACAGGAAATGCCTGCTGGTGTTAGGGGCTGGTATAAGGGATGAGCTTGGGGAAGGACTGACTAGAGAAGATCTTTGTGATCTGTTGGGGATGGGCTCAGAGAAGAAANGGAGAGAGTGCAGCAGATGTTCTGTTACAGAGCTGGGGATGAGCCTGGGAGACTGGATCTGGGGAGCAGAAGAAGAGGTGTGCATCCACTCTCTACCTACTTGTTGCCCTGNCTGGAGCAGCCTTTAGGTAGCAAGGGTGTCTGCTGGGGTTGGGGGCTGGGACAAAGCAACAAGTGTGTGGCGGGGGGAGTTAGAAGGGGAAGATCTGTGGGATCCACAGGAGATGGGAGTGGCGACAGCAAAGGCTGCCACTGGTGTTCCGCAGCTGCGTTGGGGATGAGAGTAGGGGACTGGATCTGCAGGAACAGAGAGAAGAGAGAAGGTTTGCAGACAGCCTGCCAGGTTTTCTGGCTGGCTTGGCACTTAGGTAGCAGGGAGTGCCTGCTGGCGTTGGGAGCTTGGATAAAGAGATGAGTGGAGGGAGAGAGGTTAGAAGGGGAAATGCTGGGGGATGTCTTTCTGAACGCTGTGAATATATGTTGTTCCCATTGGTTAATAAATAAGCTGCTTTGGCCTATGGAAAGGCAGCTTAGAAGCAGGCTGGAAATCCAAGGAGAAAGACAAGAAAGAGAAAGGCGGGGTCTGGAGAGATGCCAGAGATGCTTCTCTGAAGGAGAAGCAAGATGCCAGCAGACTGGTGACACCACACTCATGTGGCAAAACATAGATTAACAAAAATGGGTCAATTTATGATATAAGAGCTAGCTAGCAAGAAGTTTGCCATAGGCCATGCAATTGGTAATTAATATTAAGCATCTGAGCGATTATTTTATAAGCAGCTGCGTGATGCGGGGCCGGGCGGGNCCGGAGAANTCTNACGGCTACATGGAAAAACTGTGGGATTCACAGGAGATGAGGGGGGCAGGGAAGGCTGCCACAGGTATTCTGCTGCAGAGCTGGGCATGAGACTGGGGGGTTGGATCTGGAGGAATGAAGCTTCTTACATTTTTCATACAATATATTTTGATCATATTCTTCCCCCTCCCCCAAGTCTTCCCAGAACCTTTTCACCTCCCTACTCATTCAATTTCATGTTCTTTCTCCCTCTCAATAAAAAAATAAATAAATGAATAAATAGATAGATAGATAGATAGATAGATAGATAGATAGATAGATAGATAGATAAAATACAAAACCCAGAAAGATAAAACCCACCAAACTATGACCAAAAAAGCACACACAAAAAACATGTAGCCCATTTTGTGTTAGCCAATTGCTTCTGAGCATGAGGTTTGACCTGGAGTGAGGCTGATACACTCAATGCCACTCCACTGGTGAAAGCTGATTTTCCCTTCTGTTAGAATGTATCAACTACAAATAGCTTTCTGGTTAGGGCTCAGACTTTGTGTCTAAACTCTCTTTTCTAAANTGAGATTTTTGCCTGATTTGAGCTCCTTATTGTCTTGTGCATGCCTTCATCATCTCTGTGAGTTTATGTGTGTATCAACCCTGTGGTGTCTAAAAAAATACTGTTTCTTTAGAGTCACCCACCACCTTTGATTTTTAAAATATTTCCACCACTTCCACTGCATAGATCCCTGAGCCTTAAGGGAGAGGTTTGACAAAAACATCTCCTTTATGGCTNAATTCTCTAAGATCTTTCACTGTCTTCACAGTGTTGAGTTGTGGGTCTCTTTGTTAATTACCATCCACTGCAAGAAGCTTTTTGATAATGATTGAGTGATTCTCTGATCTATGGGTATAGCAATATATCATCAGGGGTAATTTTATCGCTAAGTTCTTTTAGCAGAATAATAGTAGGATTTTCCTTTAGAGCCCGTGACCTATCTAGTCTCACATTGTTGGCTCCATAAACAGTGTTAGGTGTTGGTTCCATCTTATAGTGTGAGCCTTATATTTCTTCAAAAAGTGGTTTATAATTCCTAAAACAATTATGCCATTGTCGCACCAGTACATCTTGCAGGCAGGACAGCATTGTAGATTGAAGAGTTCATAACTGGGTGAGATTAGTGATTAGCTTCTCTGAAAGTAGCATGTATAGTACCTTCCAGTACTGTGAATGCTAGTCAGTAGTAGTGAATTTTCTAGTTGGGTACCAGCTAAATTCTTCCATTGTTCTTCAGCAATGAAGCTTTATAGCCAGGTTGTGGAGGTAACCAATAACATTGGAAATAACCTATTATATTTGGGGTTTCAATGGGACTCCTTTGGCCAACAACTAACAAGATGTAACCTATTCCCAGTATTATGGGTTTTACTTGGTAGCATATGCTGTCTAGTTGGGGCATTGTCTCCTTCTTTATATGGTAACTCCATTTGAATTCCTTTTATACATTTTAGAAAGCTGGAGTAGTTATCTTCTATGTGAATTCTAAAAATTCTTTTAAAGTTAGTTGTCCTTCCCCATATTTTCTCTTTTATCCTGCTCTCCCACGATCCTCCCCATTTAGTTCACCTACTTTCCTATTTAAATATTTGTAACATCATATACTATTTCCCTTTCCTTAGAAGATCTATTCCTCACCTCTGGTCCCTTTCTAGATACCTAATCTCTTTGAATATTCTAAATTAAATTCACATATCTAANGCTTAAAAGACAACATCCATATATTAGAGAAAACATGCAATGTTTGTCTTCATGTGTTTGGGTTACCACACTTAGGATGACTGTTTCTAGTTCCATCAATTTACCTGCGAATTTCATAACATCATTTGTCTCAATGGCTGAATAATGTTCCATTGTGTAAATACACCACATTTTCATTATCCATGCATCAGTTGTGAAAAGTTATGTTATTTCTAATTTCTGGCTATTATGAATAGCACAACAATGAACACAGATGAGCAAGTATTGCTATAGTAATTATAGCCCTTTGGGTATATAGCCAAGAGTGGTATAAATGGGTCTTGTAGATCTATTTTTAGCTTTTTGAGCATTCTTCACATTGATTTTCACAGTGGCTGTACAAGTTCTCATCCTGACCTGCAATAAATAAATGTTCCTTTTTCCAGGCATCCTTTCCAGCATCAACTGATACTTATTTGATTGATCTTTGCCATTTTAATTGGAGTAAAATGAAATCCCAAAGCAGTTTTAATTTGCATTTCCCTGATGACTAAGGATGTTGAACATTTTAAAGTATTGCTTATCCATTTGTGTTTCATCTTTTGAGAACTATGTTTAGTCTTATACCCAATTTTTAATTGGGTTGTTTTCTTGATGTTCAGTTTTTAATTCTTTCTAGATACTAGCCCTCTGTCAGATGGATAATTGATAAAGGTTTTTTCCAATTCTGTAGGTTGCTGCTTTGCCTGAATAATGGTTTCCTTTACTGTACAGAGGCTCTTTAGCTTTCACGAGTTCCCATTTATTAATTGTTGGTCTTAATGTCTGTGCTTTCAGTAAGTTCTTTCCTGTGCCAATAAGTTCACACATATTCCGTACTTTTTCTTCTATCAGCTTGGTCTCATGTTGATCCATTTGGAGTTGCATTTGTGCAGATAATAAATATGGATCAATTTGCATTCTGCTACATGAAGCCATCCAGCTTGACAAGCACGTTTGCTGAAGATGTTGTCTTTTCTCCAGTGTGTATATTTGGCTACTTGGTGAAAAAAAATCACTGGCCTTGGGTGTGTGGGGTTGTGTCTGGCTCTTCAACTCTAAACCATTCATTAACATGTGTGTTTCATGGCAATGGCACCCTGTTTTTATTACTATAACTATGACTGTAAACATTTCAAAATCTGAAATGATGATACCTACATCAGTTCTTTTATTATTCTGGATTGTTTGGGGACACAATGAAAGCAGTTCTAAGAGGCGAATTCATAGCACTAAGTGTCTACATCAAAAGACTGAAGCTGTCTCATATTGATTACTTAATGATACTCCTGAATTCTTAGAAAAACAAGAAGAAATAACATCTCAAACAGTAGATAGGAGAACTAAACACAGGCCTAAAAAAATGAAATAGAAAGACAAATAAATGAAACAAAGAAACAATTTTTTAAAAATCAACAAGGCTGACAAAACTTTAGCCAATTTAACCAAAAGGAAGAGAGAAAAGATTCACATTAATAAAAGTAGACATGAAAAGGGGAACATTACAGCAAGCACTGAGGATGTTAAGGGTCATAAGAACATACTTTAAAAATTTGTATTCCACCAAACTGGAAGACCTAAAAGTAACAGATTCATTTCTTGACATATATGACCTACTAAAGTTAAATCAAGATGACATCAACAATTTAAATGGACCTATAAGTCCTAGTGATATAGAAGTAGTAATTTAAAATTTCCCAACTGAAAAGAACCCTGTGCCAGATGGATTCAGCACATAATTCTGCCAGATCTTCTAAGAAGAACTAATGCCAATACTTCTCAAATTATTCTGCAAAATACAAACTGAGGGAACATTTTCTTTTTATGCAGTAACTATTTCCCAGAAACCAAAGCCACATAAAGACTCAATAAAAAGAGAAAATTATGAAAACAATCTCCCTTATGNACATGGAAGCAAAAATTCTCAATAAAATACTTGTGAACCAAATTCA
Organism: Neotoma lepida; assembly: GCA_001675575.1. Classification (NCBI taxonomy): domain Eukaryota; kingdom Metazoa; phylum Chordata; class Mammalia; order Rodentia; family Cricetidae; genus Neotoma; species Neotoma lepida. Next base: position 28,208 of record LZPO01067073.1, read on the forward strand.
AGAACACATAAGAAGATTATCCACCATTATCAAGTTGTCTTTATTTCACAGATGCAGGGATTTTCAATATGCATAAATCAGTAAATATACTGTACCTCATAAACATACTGAAAGATAAAGGCCATGTGATCATCTCATTGGATGGCCTTCAACATCTCAGAAAAGACCTTCAATAAATCCAACACCCTTTATCATAAAAGTCCTGGAGAGGCTTGAGATTCAATAGACATACCTAACATAATAAAGATGAGTTACAGGAAGCCTAGAGGCAACATTATTCTCAACAAAGGGAAACTCAAAGCAATTCCACTAACATTGGTGGAATACAAGTAAATAGTCAGTCATCTTATAAATATGCAAGTTCTTTAATTGTAGTCATGCTAAGTACTGATGTAATTAATTACAGGGATAAGCTTTAATCAGTCCCTTGCATATGTGATCAGGGTTGAGCTTATAAAAGTAACTAGAAACAAAGTTTGTCTTTTCAGATATACCTGGACAGCCTTCATGCTTCAGAGATCTGCAGAATATGGTATTTAAAATGTTCTAAGACAAGGTTGTCTACTCTCCTCATATCTATTAAATATAGTACTTGAAGTCTTACCTAAACAATAAGACAACTGAAGAAGATCAAGGGGATACAAATAGGAACAGAAGAAGTCACAGTTTCCTTATTCACAGATGATATGATTTTATACATAAAAGACCTTAAATACTCCACTAGGAAACTCTTACAGCTGATAAACACTTACAGCAAAGTAGCAGGATATAAAATTAACACACAAAAATCAGTAGCCTTTTTATATACAAATGATAAACAGACTGACAAGGAAATAAGGGGNAAAATACCATTCACAATAGTCTCAAAAAGAAAGAAAAAAATGAGAAAAGGAAAAGAAAAGAAACAATCTGGATAACTCTGACCAAGCAAGTAAAAGACTTGAATAATAAAATCTTCAAGACATTGAAGACAAAAATTGAAGAAGACACCAGAAGATGTAAAGGTCTCCAGTGCTCAAGACTGGTGGGATTAGTGTTTTGAAAATGGCCACCATGCCAAAACCAATCTATAGATTCAATTAGATCCCATCAAAATTCCAATGCAATTCTTCACAGAAATTAAAAAAAAATCTTCAATTTCATGTTTCAAATATTTTCATTGCATAGTTTATGGCTTTATATATAAGGAACTTAGAGATATGGAGAGTTGAATATATGCACTATGTCCTGGAAGCTAGAGATGATAAGAGCATTCTGAACTTCAGAAACCTCTGAGTATATATATATAAATGTTGTCATGGTAACAGTAACCACAATTGAATGTGATAATGTGTGAGCTATGGCTCACTACCCTCCTTAAGAACCAGCTTACCAGCCACCTTTACAAAGCTGACTCGCTTAACCAGGAGGAATAGAATTTAATCAGGTATGTGTTAGCGAAGAGATAGAGAATCATGATAAATGGTCATAAATAACTAATGCCAGCCTTGTTCCCCATTTGCTAAGTCTTCTTCATATCTAGTGTTGATTGGGGAGGAGAAGAAACCATCTTTCTGAAAAGTGAGAGCAAGGGTTGGCTGATCCAGTAACAAAGCCTGTTAGCCTTCTTGGCCTCTAGGGGGAGCCCAAGTCTCTTTTCCCAAAGAAGGGATATTCTTCTGGAGTTCTGGAGGAAGAGTTGCCTCCTTAATGGAAGTTGCACCTTTGGAGCAGATGGAACACTGGTTTCTCCCTGTCTCCAGGTACTGTGTCCCAGGAGGCCCTTCTTTGTGGACAGTTTCTGCTCCCTGTAGCCATCAGTCTAAAACTACTGCATGTTGCTGTAGGCTTGGGAACATCTGTGTTTTCTTACCATTCTTCTGCAAAGTTCTTCCTTCTAGCTGTATGTGGGCTCTTTTGGAGATGCCAGCTGTAATACAGGGTGCTTAGCTGAATTTAAGAAAAGCAGGAATACGTCAGATGTGACATGGACCATACTACCTCTGGGCCTAGAGGGAGCTGGTCCCTTCTGCTCATTCTTCTGAGGACCCTGGCTTCCTGCTGTGGTCTGAGAGTCAATCTTAGAGGCACCTGCCAGCCACAGCCAACTCTTTGTCAGGACATTTCTGGATCCAGCTCAATGCTATGAAGCTTCCTTGTCAGTATGATTTCTATCCATCCTTTCTGAGATAATTTTGCAACCCCCAACACAATTTGCTGATCACTCATGGCACATCACTGAAGCCAAAGGGGAAAGGGTAGCTGGTGGTGATCTCAGAGTCAGTGCACTCAGTTTCAACTTGTCATGGGCAACAAATAGAGATATTTCTTTTTAAATGTCTGAAATGCATTAGGTTTAATCTTTAAATTAAAAATGTCATTCTATTTTAGTTCTTAATCCTGAATTTAAAAAAAAATGGGTCCTACCCAATTGCCTTCAGCTAAAACTGCAAGTAGTGACATTCTGCTGGTAGCGTTTAGAGTTCTATCTTTGAATGCCATGATAATCACTGCTTCCCTTTGGGGCTGTCGTGTCTGGCATGAAATTTATGAATTTTAAATACCAGATCAGCAGGCTCACACCTAAGAGACACAATGCATCTAATGTACAACTAATGATTGCTTGATGGGTTGAAAAAGATAGCTCAGTGGTGACTACATTAAAATAAAATCAGAAACAGGGAATCAAGTATAAGCAATAAAAAGCATTGTGTGTGGGAGTGGTGTTGAAGGTTATAGACCAGTGGTTCTCAAACCTGGATCATAACTCCTTTNGGGGGGAGTGTCCCATATCAGCTATCCTTCATATCAGGTATTTACATTACAATTCATTACAATAGCAACATTACAGTTATGAAGTAGCAATGAAATAATTTTATGGTTGGAGGTCACCACAACATGAGGAACTGTATCACAGCATTAGAAAAGTTGAGAGCCACTGTTAGATAAATAATTTGAGATTCACTCACCACAGTATAGCTCCATGGGGTAGATCTAGCTCCCTCTGTTTTATAAGAACAGGTGCTGCAAACAAGGTCAAGAAGCCAGGGTTGGCTCTTGAGTCTGGGGCTCATAGCATCAGGGCATTTTAGGGATATGGATCTGTGCTGCTAGGCTGTGCTCTATTCCAGCCTTGGTATGCCTGTGTCACAGAGGAGATGAGAAAATGATCAGCTAGTCTCAGCTGCATTAATCTATTGACTTCAGATTANAAGGTGATACATCCTGCATATATGCCCTCTGTTAATTTCAAAACCTGATAAACAGATGAAGTANCATCTGTTCTTTCTTCAACCTTCTCCCATTCACTGGCCTCATGCATGCTGGGAAAATGTAGTAATATATTATCAAAGTTGACATAGACTAATTCCATCCCNGGCAATTATTGGCATTTTCACTATTTTGCCCAACTGCTGTAAATTGAAAATCAAGGTCTTCCTGTGCTCTGACTCTGCCTCCCAGCTCTCACTCATACAGGAGCACAAGCACAAAGTCNTTCTCTTATTTGCAAAGAGCAGCCTCGTGCCTAGCAAGCCATTTCTGATACTGTGCATACAGAGTCGTTGCAGGTGCACCCAGTATTTGAACAAAATCTTGAACAAAGTTTTATGTAGAAAGCTGCAGGAAAGGAACAGGTGAAAAATGCCTGTGAGGAAGAGAAAAATAGCACATCTAGAACAAGAAAGGGAGTGGGATGCTTTCATAAGACGCTATACTTTTTGAAATTTCATCTAAGATCCAAGGAACAGACTTATGGATCATCATGAGATGTTCCCTGGAAACTGTTTAAATGTGCTGCTGCCATCAGAAAGATCAGCCCAAAGTTCTGCTTCACCCAGAATGACTGGGAGCAATCCAGAATGCAATCCTTTACTTTTGTGAAAAGCCATGATATGCCTTATGCCTCAGTAGTACAGTTCCCTCAGTTCTCATCATTGAACAACAAGAGAGCTCTGGGACAAACCAATGTACTTGCTGTAATGAAGACACTAATTGCAAGAGAGAAACTGAATCCCTTTTAAAATTAGATGATAAATCATAAGAAAGTCAACACTTGTAAAAGCAAAAATGAGACTCAGACATTCCTTAGAATTTTTGAAGTCAAGATTCAAGAAAATTAAATCATAGTACTGATTTACAAAGCAAGAGGAAAAACATTCTAATAATTCAATAAATGACAGCTGAAAAATTAAATAATTTCTCAAAGACAAAATGTCCATTTTTTTCTGTTTTGAATTCCCTGTGTGCAAATAATATTTAGAAAAATACTTNAAAGATTTATTGTTATTTGTGCATATGTGCACATGTGTCTGTGTGAGAGCATATGCAAATATGTATGTGTGTGCCCATAGCAACCAGAAGAGGGTGCCAGATCCCTTGGAGCTGAAGTTACAAACCAATGGTTTGTGGACCACCCAATGTGGATGCCCCACTCTAGTTTTTATGATTGAGAACCAAGTGCTTTTAACTACTGAGACATCTCTACTGAAATCCTAGGAAGATTATTTTAAATGAAGGAAAACACTTGCAAAATGATGCTCTGTAACAACAAGCACACTCAGTGCCAAGACCTTAGTCTCTGTCATCTGGCTCCAACGGAGGTTATCAGGGCTCCTTGGAGAAATGGTTGATTCTGGGATCAGGATAGGGAATGTACATGGTGAGCCTAGAACATCTCATCCCNGAGTATCAGAAGATAAAAGGAGTGCCCCAAATAAGAAGACGGTCTCATGACAGAGGAGACAGCTTAGCAAGCTCTTGGTGATCAAAGCAGAAAGAAAATAAAGGATGTTATACCAAATTGTAACCCAGAGCAGGAATACCTAGGAATCCACACTGGTATAGATANATGATTAAATAAAGATTATGCCCTACTTTAAACATGAACATATAAATATTTCTATAGTANGCTAGCATAGATTCCTCTGGGCATACATCTAGGAATAGCACAACTGGAGTTTATACTACTTCTGTCTTCAGTTTTTGAAGAACCTCCATACTGATTTTCCTAGTGGTTGTACTAATTTCGATGCCCACGGGCAGTATAGAGAGATTATTTTTCCCCATATCCTTGTCAGTGTCTGTTGTAGTTTTCTTGATTGCATCCATTCTAATTGAGATGACATGAAATCTCGATGTAATTTTAATTTACATTTCCATAATGGCTAAGAATGTTGAGTATTTTTATTATATTTATTGGCTATCTGTATTTCTTCTTTTGAAAGAAAATTGAATTGAACTGTCTGTTCAATTGGTTTGGTCACTGTTGAATGGGATGTATGTTGTATCTGATAGGGTGCAGGGAGTTATTTCAATTTTGTTATATCTATTGAGACTTGCTTCAAGTCTGNGTATGTGGTCAATTTTGGGNAAAGTTCCATGAGGTGCAGAAAAGAAGATATATTCTTTTGTGTTTGGGTGAAATGTTCCGTAAATATCTATTAGATCCATTTGGCTTATGACATCTGTTAGCATTTCTCTGTTTAATTTTTGTCTGGATGACCTGTCCATTGGTGAGAGTGGTGTATTGAAGTCTTCCACTATCAGTGTGTGAGGGTCAATATATGATCTAAGCTGTAGTAGTATTTTTTTCAATTAAGAAAATTTTCCCTTCATTTTACACATCAATCAAAGATCCCCCTCTTCCCTCTTCCCCCAGCCTCCCCAAGAAACAGTGGGAAAAAAACAACCACAGATGAGATTCCAGAGTTAGTATCATAAGCAGCGAGCAAATATGATGAGTATTACCTAGGGGCTTCTTCCTTAATGGTGTTATCAGGTATTTCTCTCTCCTGAAGACTGCTTTCCTGCATAGTCAATCTTCACTTTATCAGACCCTAGCAGTGAGCCTTCCTAGCCCTATGTGACATAAAATACAGACTTTATATGAAGAAAGGACAATGCTTAATCAGCCAAGAAAACTGTGACTTCAATTTCCCAGAAAAAAAAAGCCATGTCCTTATTGAAGAATCTTCAAGACTGACTGGCTGATTTGAGCATCATGATTATGAACACTGATATTTGCGGGTCCAGAATTAAATTATGCTTAGCTATCTTCAGAGCCTTGACAGGCATTTTTGGCCCATCTCTCTGACTAAGCTAACACCTTTGTGACTGTCAGGTAAAACCTGTTGGAAGAGATTAACAGACTACAAGCTTCCACTAAACCGAAACTAAGAGACATCATCTGAAGCNCGTAGCTCANCTGCCTGATGCTCCCCCAAGAGCACTTGAAAGTATCTTGAATTAATGCTTTCTTTTGTTAGTANCTTTAGAAATTTCCTCAAACTGTTTCCATGTTAGAANACATTATTTAAGATAAAACTAATGCATGTCCTGGGCCATGGTCACTCATCTTGGCTAAGAACAAAGTCTTATTCTCTGTGAACCCTGAACTGATGTTAGCAGGTGATCACACAAATCACAGCAGTAAGGAGTGGATAGGACTGTGGTGATGCTTTTGCTTAGAGGCATGCACTTACCATGACCATCTCACACCTAGTCCTAGGCCCATGGAGAGCTTCGTGCCTAACACTAGATCGGGCTTTGAGGATTCTTCCTCCATCTTGGATGAGCGGAGGAATCCCCCAGACATCTTACAAGTGATGTACTATTTTTTCCTCACATCTAGGGATTCTAAGTTCATTGGTNAAAGTCTTAATACATGTAACAAAGTACCAGAGATTGGGNAAGTTACAATCCACAGAAATTAATTCTTCACATTCCCAGNGTGCAGTGCCTACATGCAAGGCCTCAGCAGAGTCCGTGTCTGGAGAGGTTCTGGTTTCTCCTCTTATACAGCCATCTTTGTTGTATCTTCTTANCCTTCCACCATGAAGGCATAAGGCAGCTCCCTTTCCCTCTTTAAACAGTCACAGCTTGGTATATGAGGACTCCAGGTATATAACTGAGTTGNATTTCAAAGGTCCCAATCCTCACTACTCTTACCTTAGGGGCTGGAATTGCAACAATGGAATTTGGGGTCCCCCAAAATTTTATCAGTTAATTTAGTTACTGCCTTGGTGTTTGATGGCTGTGAGGTTAATTAAGGGACCAGAGCTGTGGCTTCTTTCTGGATTGGATGGCTGCAGAAATCAGGATCATTTAAAGCAAAAAATNGAGGCCTGTATCATCTTAAGGAAGAATTTTAGGACCTTTGGAGCTGGATGGAAGGACTTGGACTGTAATTTACATATAGTATAGGCCTCCTGATGATAAATTTGGAGCTCAGAAATTATATGATAAGAATTGTATTTCAGGGAGATAAATTTGGCTGTTTTGTGCAAGAGAGGTTAGCTGGAAATCGGGGACCAGGGAGGAAGCTATCACAAAAAGAAATTGTAATGAAGGCATTTAATGCAAGACAAGAGCCAGGGGGAGATTCCAGATCCTAAAAATACTTCAGCTCAGTAGAGCAGGTGCTGTGGTCTGAGTCGCCTGGGGGCAGGAGGCAGCAGGCTTATAATTAGTCTGCACAAGTTCTTCCTGGAGGACAAAAGCAGCTGGTATTTTCCTTTCTAATTCTGGCAGTGACTTCCCATCTCAACATAATAAAAGGATTCATTGGAAGGAGAGTGGGACTCCAGAGATGAAAGGCCATGAGTGGGTGTGGGGAGGGTGTCCAGTTATTCAGAGGCAGGCCAGATCCAACACAAGCAATTTACAGTGGATGTCAGTCACGGGGATGCAGCCGCCTCACCTCAGGCTAAGTGGCTAAATTGCCAGGGTGCTTGAATTGTCCCTCTTCTCTTTGATCGTAGCAAATAAAAGTTTCTGTTTGTCTTCAACAAACTTAGACATAGGCACGCATGCCCAGTCTCATGGTGATGATATACTGTTTGATTTCTTTTATGTAACACTCTTGAAATGACTTGAGTACAGGAAAGAAAGTAGATTCCTGGCTCTGAGGAATAAGGCCAGGATTTGGGGGCAGACACTTCAGGGAGGTGTTGGTTGGCATGAAAAGCTATGGGAAAGACCCTTTTGGTTCTTAGCATATTACANAATATGCATGGATCGAAGAATCACATCCTCCAGGATTGCAGGTTCAATCGTTATATTCCATGTAGCATGGAAGACAAATTTAGTTTTTATATACTCTTAATTGTGGTGATGGACACATAAACTAGCATGTATGAGAAAAAAATCCAAGAATTAAATGTGCACATACCAGGGTGTGTGGGGATGTAAGTAAAATTGGGAAATACAAGATTGATGGGTTNGTAGGCTCCAATATCAACATCTTGCTGTGATTTCACACACTTGTTTGGCAAACTAGAGGGAAAATAGATAAATGGAATTCTTTGGTTTTATTTCTCAAAAGTGTTTGTGAATCTACAATTGTCTCAATAAAAATTTCAGTTTAAAAATCAAGCAGAACCTGATATAAAAGTGTGTGCCTGTGATTCCAGCATTTGGGAGGCTAAAGAGAGGATCACAAGTTTAAGGCCAGCCTAGGAGTAAGTTTAAGACTAGGCAACATAACAAAATTTCGCTCCAAAAACACCAAAGTCTAAGATAAATGTCACATGTTCTCTTTTGTTTGTTTATGCTAATGCCAAGTCTTTAGATTTTTTGAGTCTAGAACCTAAAGTAACAACAGAAGCCAGGAAAGTAGAAAGTAGAAAAGGACCACGGGGGAAGGGAGAAAGGAACTCCAGAGAGGGAGGGTAGTAGCTGTATATCTGAGTCACCATTAGAAGGGAGCTTGGCTGCATTGCCTCTGAGCCCCAGAGAGTCACATGGAAGACACATGTTAAGCTGTAAATGCCAAAGACAGAGCAAGGGGGTTTCCTTTAACCCAGGTGACCTGATTGTGGCAAGTGCTAGTCTGGGGGAGAATGAGAGGGCCTTGGGAGTTTCTGTTTGGGAGCTGCAGAGTTTCAGTGATATGGGACACTCCCAAGGAAAGGTTTGGATGGAGTTAGGGTTAGCTATTTGGGAGAATAGGAGCTATCCGCANTGGGGGACATTGCTGCTCCAATAGAGACAGGTGACTGTGGGCTGGGTGCTCTTTCCTCTGGAGTCTTTCAGATAAGCCCGTGCAATGCAGATGAAACTGGTGATATAAATCTCTACTGCAGAATGAGGTCTTCTGGACTGTCCCCTACCCTCTCCTTCTGAAAATGTCTCTAAGGGATGGATTCTGCTCCCATCTTTACTAGCTTATTCTTGAGGATTCATTCATGGTTGAGGCTGCATATGGCTTTCTGGAAACCATTGTCTCCATCANCCACCATTCCTTGAGTGGACAGGGGCTGGGCCTGTGNTGGCATATTTATCACTGGTGGAGCTGCAGCCACCTATGACACAGTCCACATATGCTAGCAAGCTACTCTTTGTATCACAGATTGTTCTCATGTGGGGCAAGAATGGCCCTCTGTGAGTGTAATCTTGACTCTGTCCCTGGTGATGAATCAGACCCTGATGTTTTTGTGGCTACTTAAGGTTTGCTCTTTCACAAGTTGCAAAGCAGCAGTCACTGAGTTTCCTTCGCCAGGCAAAAGAGGAGCCAACAGAGAGTAACTTGAATAATTTTGTGTTGCCAGTTTCCTCTTGTTAGGGTATTAGTGGGAATAGCACTGATAGGATGTGTATGATGTCCCATACTGCATGTATGTGGAAATAGCATTCCAAATCGAGCTCTAAAACTGCAGATACATAACAGGTCTTCNAGCCTTTCTGGGGTTGTGGGTGTCCTTTCTTCTGCTCACACNCTCTCCATCTTCTGTTTATGAACTCATGTTCTTTTCATGAAGAAAGAGACTGATCTAATTGAGTTGCCTCGTGTGATGGTAGCTTTAATTGTCAACTTGACACAACCTAGAATCACTTAGCAAGAGTCTTAATGAGGGACTGTGTGTTGGGTTGGCTTGTGGGCATGTCTGTGGGGATTTTCCTAATTAAGTTAATTGATGTGGAAAAGCCCATCCTACTGTGGGTGGAACCTTCTCTAGNCAGGGGTCCTGAACTACATAAATAGAGAAATTGAGCTGAGCGTAAACAAACAAGCAGGCAGCATTTCTCTCTGCTCTGAACTGAGGATGTGATAGGAGGGTCAGCTGCTACAAGCTCCACAACCATGACTTACTTGCTATGATGGAATCATAAGCAGAATAACTTCCTTCTCCCTAAGTGACATTCAATCAGGGTGTTTATCACAGCAGCAGAAATGGAGCTAGAACCCGAAACCAACCAGTTACATGTCATTTTATACAGCACACAGTCAGTAAAAATGGTCTCAGGCAGAATTGCTTTCCAGGTGTTCCTGACTCTTGGATAATGGGGTTTAGGATAATGTGAGAGGAAGTGGGACCATTTGGTTGTCTCCATCTTTTTTTTTTATGACTATGCTGTGAATATTGGTGTTGAAATACCCAACTTGCTTTCTAAATTCCACAATCTTAAAAAAATAAAAGTTGAAAATAGTCATGAAGAATTTTTTTTTTTTCATAGTATTTGTGGATATCTTTTAAACAGATGTCAACAGCAGTTTCTGAGATTCTGAGTTGTACTTTGGCCTGGATGACTTTTGAGTGGTTCTGCACAGGAGAAGCTTGCTTCCCACTCTGTTCTCTACTAGTTAAGGATTCAGTAAGAGGTGGACCTCAACAATTCAGAAGCACGCTTGCACCACAACCCAATCATGCTGGAACCTGGTGGCAGACTTCCGGCCTCTAGAACAATGAGCGATAAAGTTACATAGAGCTGTAAGAAGTTGATCATAAATATTAGTACATGTAAGATAGGCATGTGTGTGCATAATACACAATGTCCTCATGACATCAGCTAGAGTTAGGTTATTAAGGAGAGCAGCATGTCTCACCAAGGAAATTTCATACACCCTCTCCTGCTCCTTCAGGCTGAAGAAAGAAGAGCAAGCACCCTTTTCGCAGGAGGGGCAAGAGCCTCTTGGAAAAACAGTCATGAAGCAATGCAGTGCTTGGCATTGCTTGGGCTGCACCACATGGGGATAACACCACTCAACAAAAGAAAGAGAAATCCGACACAAGGAAACATGATCCCTGCTTGATGTTGCTTAAGAAAATATCCACGCTTCAAACCACTATCTTATGAGAAGTTGTTACAGCACATTTATCTGGGGTTGATGTACACACAGAGATGACATAAGTTACAGAGACACTGTCCCTCCTCCTTCGTGGGCTGAGTGTGAAGATGGTGGTGCCTATTGCTGCTTCCCCATGTTCTCCCCACTCCAGAGAAGGCCAGATNTATTCTGCTAATCCAAAGAGATGTACGTTCCTTCCTGGCTCTTTAGGATCAGACTGAGAACATCCCTCCCTGGTCACTGGATCCCTAATAATATGAGCCTAAGGTTCATTCTCTCAGTTCCCCTGCCATGGACTTCCCTTTNCCTAGGAACCCGCCAGGGTCTCAGCTNTCTGAATAGGTCACGTATGTATGGTGTCGATGAATATGTAAGGTTTTAATGTTTAAGTAGTTTGTATTCATTGAACATATCAGCTGAGGCCAGCAATATTTCAGGACATGCATATAGAGTGTATTGATCAATCCAACATCCACACCCATACCCACCACCTTCCCAATCTCTAAGAATCATAATTATATATTNATACAGCTGTTTTTTATCTTCCTTTTATGAGCAAAAATACACAGTGCTTGACTTTCTGTCTCTGACTTACTTAATTTAACATAATATCCTTAATTTCCATCCATTTTGCTGGAAATGACAGAATTCTCTCTTATGTCTGCATAGTACTTCATACTGTACATGCATACCACATTTCCTTTATCCACACATGCATTGATGGGAATCTATNCTGGTTCCATAGCTTGGCTTTTCTAAATAGAGCTGTAATAAACATNGGCATTTAATGTCTTTTGTTTACCAACTTCATTTCCTATTAATATATGAGGTGATAAATAAATCATAAGGTAGTTTCAGTTTTAGCCTTTGATAATGGTTGTTCTGATTCACATATCAGCAACAGTGTATGAGAATTCCATCATCTCTAGATCTAAGTTTGAGAAGTCAATTCTCCCCTTCTGTCATGGGCTCTGGGGACCAAACTCAGGTCATCAGGCTTGTATGACAAGTGCTTTTACTCACGGAGCCCCATGTATTTTGTATCCTTCCTTCCACGTGCATAAGTTTTCTTAGTAAGTTTCTAGCAGAAAGGTCCAGAATGTGCTGTTGGGGGTTGGGGGTGGGGACGGGAATAAGAACCCTTGAGTTATATTCAAATGTCTAACTGCTTTAGGCTGGCTGTGCTTTCACTTCAAAGGACATAAACGTTTTCACACTCTAAATCCTCACCGTGGCAGTGGTGGAACACTCACAGCTGCAGGTGGCAGNGATGAGAAGAAAGTGGTCCATTCCCTGCACTGACATCCAGGCCTGCTCTTACCTACAACTAGAGCTGTGTCCACTATTAACTATGTCAGTTCTTACCACAGAACCTGAGGACTTAGAAACTTCTCCTGGAAATATAATTTCCTCACTTCAAAAAAAGGTCATCCTTTCACTCATGTGTGCAATATTGCAGAGGTTTGTATTAGTTAATAAAACTGTCACTCCATGCACAACCCTTGAAATACTACTCTTTTGATGCCCCAAGAATGTCTGATATAATCCACCTCTTCCTGTTTGGGTGTCTTTAGTGGAGTCCCCTGGGGTGGAGAGGGCCCTTGTCCACATCCTCTGCTCTCTCTGCTGATATGTATGGTCAGAGAATAACAAAGATTTGTTGAACATGTCCTTCCCCTTGATGTTCTCTTTTTGAAGATTTTAAGAATTATTTAATGATTTAAGCTGTCATTCTTTGAGCACAGTTTGTTATGAATTACCCTTCAACTTCTCTGATCACAAATAAAACTTGAAGAGAGCCTTCTGGAGTATAAGTTGTANAAGGAAAGGAATAGTGTTCATGCATCCCAGNAACCAAAGAGAGCTTGCTTCATGAAACAAGTAGTCTGGTATTTGGTGAGCTAGTTTTGCCCAGAGAATACCTCTTTCATCTTTTCTTTGTACCTTGATTCCATGTTTATTTAGTGATGCTGCATTTCCAGATATGGTAGACCCAAGAAGAAAGAGAGCTAACACATGAAGCCCTCCCTGCTCACACCACAGTAACTTGAATTTCATCCAACCCAAGATCATCCCTAAATGTAAGAGTCTAGGCAGTGAATGCTAATTTTACAGCTTCCCTCAGACAAAAATGAGAAGGGTGTTGAGTAGGGGGTTGAATGAGCCAAATCACATATCTCCTATACCACCAAGGACTTATGTTAATTGACAGAGNAAATGTATTTATGTTTAATAAATTGGTAGAAAACATATTTGGAAAATAACATAACTAGAAATATTCCTTAAGCATCATAAAATCTAGTCATTAGTAGCCAAAAATCTGGAATTTAGACCAAAAATAACAGTTTCCTGTGAAATAATGATGATGTATGTTCTATGAAATATGCTGAGCCCCTTCTCATCCATAAAATTTTGAAAGCTGATGTTATGAGAAGTTGAAAACAGAATGATAGTTACTAGAGGCTACGGGGGAGGGGAGTTGTCAGTCAGCAGGAGCAGTGCTATAGTTAGAAAAGTTCTGTGATTTACTGCACAGAGATGGCATATAATGTTAATGTTGATGATTTTAAGTGAAAACAGAGAAAAAAGGGTTTGGGATGTTTTCACCATAAAACATGATGTATCTTTTTCATGTAACATTCGATTAGGATGTTACATGATGTACACATGTATCAAAACATTCCATAGCTAGAAATGTGAATGAGAACAGTCCTTGCCTTGGACAACATATGTGTCAATTTAAAACTTTTTAAAAATTAAAAGAGATAGATCTGCTTTTTTAAGAAGTCAATGGAGCCCATAGAGCCCATAGCATTAAAGGAGTCTTGTGAACACCAAACCCACAGTATAATGAGAGTGCTATATCACCAGAGAGAAAAGCATGCAGAGTAATCAGTATTATACACTAAAAATGTCACTTTAACTTTTCTTATTAAAAAATGTAGAAGTAACAAAAACCCATTTACAAAGTGGTGGCTGTTTAAGGGTCTGCCTCTTGAGGCAGGATCATTCTCCTGGCCTCGACAGGCAGTCCATGCTGGCCTCAGAATGTCCTTTAAAACAAGTATGGTAGCTCACCAACTTGGCATCATAGACCTTGCCTGTCTTTCTCTGGGTATGCGTGATGAAGATACTGAGTCCTAAAGACCATCCTTGAATCATGTGACTCCAATCAAGGATTTCAGGGTGTTAACACTCTGGATAAAAGGTGAGTAATGATCTCAACTCATTTGCCTGTGAATTTTACAGTTTCATTTCTTTACAGCTGAATAATATCTCATTATGTAAACATACTATATTTTCATTATCCAGTCATCAGTTGATGGGCATCTAGTATGTTTCCTGATGATTATGACTAGAGCAGCAATGAACATAGATGAGCAAGTATGGAAAGGTAAAGCATAGGTGGTGTGCTACTCAGTTTTTGGTCAACTTGACAGAATCTGGGTCATCTAGAAAGAGGGAATCTCAACAGAAAAATGTCCCCATCAGATTGGCTTGAAGGCAAGTCTATGAGGTCATTTTCTTAATTAATGGTTAATGCTGGAGGGCCCAGCCCACTGTGAATGGTGCCATTCCTTGACATGTAGTCAAGAATGGTAGCTAAACATGGAACTGGAAAGCAAGCCAGTAAACAGCATTCCTTTGTGGTCTTTGCTTAAATTCCTGCCTCCAGATTCTTGCCCTGCTTGAGTTCTTGCCTTGGCTTCCCTCAGTGATGGACTGTGACACGGATATGTAAGCCAAATAAACTCTTTCCTCCAAAACTTGCTTTTGGTCAAGGTGTCTGAGCACAGCAATCAAAGGTGAACTAGAAAAGATGGTATGAAAGGGGAAAGGAGAATAAACAAAAAGAGAAGGGTTAATGGGGTGGGNGAGGGAAGGGAAGATGGAGAAGAAAGTATGGGGAGGAATAATTAACATAAAAGACCTTTGAAAATGCCACATGATAACCTACTATTGTAGAAACTTCCTAAAATATAAATATATATATGAAAATGAAGTTTAAACAGAATTAATATANCAGAAAGATACTGCCTCCCAAGACATCATATATTATCAAATAAAAATCCCAGAGTGTGTAGGAGTCTTTTCAAGGTGTTGGTTACTGGGGTCCCATATACCCAAAGACTGCAGGTTATTGCATTGCTCTTGGTTGCCCTTCTAAATGTGATGGTAAGATCTATTGCTGAAATCATCATATACTTGATATGGAGAAATCAAAGTGATGTGGACCTTTTGGTCCNTATGGATGACTCACCCCTATTGGCTAGCTTTTTCTCACAGTACTGGAAGGTGCTATTTATGCCATTGGAGGAGAAAAATAATCACCAACCTTAAAAAGCTGCAAAGNCTGTAAGCCACAATAACCCCTGGCCTATCAATGTTTGCCCACTGGTGAAATAGTGACACAGATTTATGAAAGTCATCAACCACTTTCTGATTGGATTGAAGGCCTGCTCCATGAAATGGAACCCAGATCTGGCCCTGTTAACAAGGTGAAAAACAAGTGGATAAATAGATCAGAGGCTCTAGGGAAGGAACCACTACTATTATTCTCCTAAGTGGACATAGGGTTGAACTGATTCCTAATGACCCATAGATCAGTGAGTAAGAGAAAACTCTCATAAGAGAAGTTTCTTATTGTCGTGTATGGCGATAAACACAGAGACCGACAACTGGTCAGCATGCAAAGAGACTTAAGAGTGTTCAGTTCTAAATGTGACATCTACATCACATGGCTTCCCTCAAGTTTCAGGATCTTCTCAGAAGAGTGGGCGGAAAGATTATAGGAGCTAGACATGGCTTCAAGAAAATAGTGTTTTCTAAACACAGCAGGGCATTTCTACACATAATTCATAGTCATTGGGATAACATGCACAAGACCTGCAAAAGCTTAAACCAGAAAAAAATATCTTAGCATAGAGGGGGGAGGTTGACATAATGTCTTATCCATAACTGAGGAGATATTGAAATTCAGTATTCTTCAGTGCTGTGACAGACACCTGGCATATCAACTGCACTCCAGGGTAGATATCTAGTAGTT
>LZPO01067074.1:6333-17590 GCA_001675575.1 Neotoma lepida
CAGGCTGTGAGGAAAGTTGGCCTAATTACTTTTCTCTATTTAAAAATGTCCAAGCATGTTGGGAGTGTAGTTAAGTGATTCTGATTTTATTATTAGCACACTAGGAAAAGCATGCTAGGCACTAGAGTGGTGAGCCGTGCATGTTNGGCTGCATTCTTAATTGCCTTGATTGGGGGCTTTTTGGTAAAAGCAACAGCCCAGATAGAAATAACAGTGTATGTGAAACATTTTAAAAAGGTATAGTTGTTTCTTTCTCTCCTCTTCCCCACTTTAAGTGCTTGAACCAATTTTAAAGTAGTAATGACAGATATATTCTATGCAATATGCTAATTCAGTGGGGCCTAAGAGAGTGTGTCTAGTGGTTATAGTTGTAAGGTTTGGAGTTTGGCTCAGTNAGTTACAAGCTGCACGAGTAGCTAAAATTCTCTCATTTCCTGTATTTCTTCTTCTGGCAGATATGATCAAGCTGACTAATTTGCAAGTAAATTAGAATCTATTGAGTACCGACTAACTACAAAAGGACAGTTATAATTGGCAAGGCAATGGAACTCCTTTATTCTGGTATTGTAATGAAATTGATTCTAGAAATGACATGATTTCTACATCTGAGTGCCTTATCTCTTCTGTCAGCACTGCTCACATCTTTTTATATCTCTCAGGTCTGGGAGCCACTTGAGGATAGAAACTGAGTCCTGGTGCTCTGTGTGTCGCTATAGGTTGTACAGTAAATACCTAATCATGTGGGCCATGGTATATATTTTTATGTCTTTCTAGTGACTGTTGCTTTCAGAAGTTACTACTCTTCTGAATTCTTTCTAGCTAGCTCTGTTTGTACTTGTGTCTGCATGTATGTGCACATGTGTGTGCATGTGTGTACATGTGTGTGCATGAGTGTTTTTAACAGGAAGAACATGAGAACCTTAGAGGAGGCATACCTCTGTACCTCTGCATTTGCAATGCTATAATACCGGTTCAATTTATTTTATTTCTACGCAAGTGTCTCCAGTACCTTCTCTTCTCTTACATATAGTGTTAACCCTTTGACAAGATACAACTAAATAACAGTTGAGGAAGAATAAGAATACATTAGAAGTGGAATGCTCACAAATAATGTTAATTTGTTTTTAGTTTAGAAATAGTCTAATTCAATAATAANGAATTGGNACAAAACCCACAGGACTAGGGTTGGGAGAAATAACTCAGCTATCAATCTACATTGATGACACTACATCCCACTCTTTTCCTGCCGCATATTTGTAGCTCTAGAGCATGATTATGGTCTTCTGTTTTTATTTATTTCATTTTATTTTTTGATGGAACATTGATTTTAAAGAACATAGCAGCTAAAACAGCATCTGAATATTGGTTACATGTTGCAGATGTGCCTATTCATTCTGAGAATCCTGCATCTAAAACAGGCACTTTATTTGGGCGCTTGCCCATCAGNCATAGGCTCCTGTTTTGTTTATCTGCTTCTGCTTTAATAAAAGCAGCAGCCCTCTCATCGAGTAGCCGTGCTTGTGATTCTCGGCCGAGGCCGTGCCTCCTCCTGCTGCAGGTGGTTGAGGTTCTCACCTGGAGAGCACTCAGGTGAACATCTGCCAAGATGTGTCACAGCTGAGGGGGGGTTCCTCCCCTACTGATCTCATTCCAGGAGATGCTATGAAGTGCAACAGCATATTAACCACTACATGAAAGGAATGCTTGTAGTTCTGAGCCAGCAGAATGAGCAGTTTGAGCCCTCCTCATCATTTTACCTGACCAGATTTTATAAATATGGCTAATCTATGCTAGCGTGCTAGGGAGCATTTCCTTAACATTAATCAAGCAGCTTGAGGTACTTACATGATCCTTTAACTCAGAAAAAGGAAATTCTGCTTGTATTCAAAATCTCAATGGGTCACATGCAAGGTGAAGAAGAAAAGCTATGTCCTCATGTCCTCACGCATGACAGGAATTTCAAGTTTTTACTCAAATCAGAGACCTGTTTCTTTGTTTCTGATAAGATTTCTTCAGTCATTTAAAAATTATTTATTCAGTTTAGAGTGTCAGTAAGCTCACTTGGCAAAGAATACCCAGTGGATATTGTTATGTAATATTAATTATGATTATTTTCTCTCTAAAATATAGACAGACAGGTGGATAAAGTAGATTTTGTGGTGTGTGTGTGTGTGTGTGTGTGTGTGTGTGTTTGTCTGTGTTTGTGTGCCAAATACTTTACATGCACTTGGATTTCTTTTTTCCCAGCTAAACAAGTGCTTTGCAATATCACAAATATAATTAATAGTCCAAGTTATGGCCCAAAGCAATAGATATCTTGAAACATCTTTATCACAAAAGACAGTAATGTTCATGGTATTAACTCTTTCATCTCCGTTAGTGGCTGTCTACCAGCTGCCTAGTCTGGAAATGAATGTCACAAAGCCAAGCTTCCCATCCCAGCCCTGGTGTTTCTGGTCCCTTAGCTGTCACTCAGTTCATACCCTCTCTGTAGATGCAGGTTGTTTGCAAATTCTCCATTCATTGCTTCAAGTTTCTCTCCTCTCTTTCTTTCTCTCTGTCTCTGTCTCTGTCTCTCTCTGTCTCTGTCTCTGTCTCTCTCTCTCTCTAGCACAGAAAACATAATGTTTTCTCATTATCAGGAAAAAGAAGAAGAAAAAAAATGAAGGTGTTACTTCAATGCTCAAAATACTCTATGTATGTCCTCTATCCGTTATAAAGATTCAAACTTACCATGCATTCAGGATCCTGAGGATTTTCCACTAGTCATGCCAGTACTTGTGTATTCAAGTTCAATTTCAGCCAAATTCAAGTATTCATATTTTGATTTATTAAAACATTTGAAAAAAAACAATTATTAAACCTCTATGTGTGCTCAACTCTGTCACCTCGTAAACTGAAGTGTAGCACATTAATGGAAATGATAGCCAATCAATAGAAGATAACCATATGTTTAGTTATGATAGTGTTTCTTATGGCATATGCTAACTCCAAGCATAAACAAATTAGTGAAAAAAAGTACCTAGCATTTTGTTATACATCAGCAGAATATTTCTATGGTAAAAATTGTATTTGTTTATACTTACCACTTTTTTATTGCAATCTACTTTTTGCAAACAAGTTAACTATGGATTTTCAGCTAAAGGGAATATATTATGCATTTTTTATTGCTTGAGAGCATAATTTTGTTTATCATGATTCCAATTTACAGTGTTTATTTTATATCCAACTGCAAAGGTTCTGAAACCTAACTCTTACTTCAGGGGTAGATAAGCAACTTGAAATCAGCTAAGGAATTATTAAAATGTAGTAAAAGAGAGAGGTTGATTCAGGACCATGGAGCAGAATTACAAGACCAGTCATTGAGAGAAATAATTAAGGATATTGCCAGATGGAAACCAAGAGGAATGATTAAAAAAATCAAGCACTGAAGCAACGGTTATGATTTTAAAGAAAACCAGAATTTTAGGATGCCAGATTTTCCATTGATATTATTTTCTTGACATACATTGGGTCTTTTGAAGTTCAAACCTTTCTTTCCTTGAAGCTATTCACATGTAGATGGTTTGAAATGAATCTACTATTATGTGTGTACATGTTCAGGAGAAAGAGGCGGATTGAAGTAATTCAGAATTAATCATGAAAGGCCATTTTCAGGAGACATATTCAGCTCTTCTACTACTCAATATGTACTTATTCCTTCTATACCCTAAATGTCTCCATGTAAATCTAAGCTAAGAGCTTTTCACTTCAAGCACTCCTTGCTGAAAAATCTTAGCATAATGTTAGCAACTTTAGGGTCCTACTCTCAAAGAAGCTGACACAGCTAAACTTTGATAAAAAAGTTAAGTTGCCCATGCAGCTTGGTGATGATTCATAAGTTTGTTTATATGACATAATTCCAAGGATGCAACTGATTTGAGTAGAAATGACCATGCTATCCACAAGTAAATTGTCCTCAGTGGATTAGCAGTCATTGAATTTTTCCTTATAGGGATTAAAATGATAAACTAGTAAGATTATCATTGGTAGTGAGTTTAAATATAAAGTATATAGCAAACTAAAGAAGCAGACTTAAGAGAAGGCATATTATCAGAGAGAAAGAAATTGAAAGAATCAAATATAAGAAGCAGTGTAGGCTCTTCCACGCAGAAGCAATAAGTGTATAGGAATGACAAGTAAAACTTGGAAATGGACAGAAAATAGACTTGTACCTGCAAGAGTTCTTTCAACAGAGTCCACTGTTAACTCTCACAAGGTGAAGATCGAATGGTGAGCCCTAAAGACCTAGATGTCTGCTACTGAGGAGCCCACAGTATAACTGTGTTAAGGTCTGTGGTTGTGGTATACACTTTGATCCCAGGGCTTGACAGGTAATGATAGGATAAGGAGCTCAAGACCAGTTTAACTGCAAGAGGGTTTGAGGCTAATCTAGNCTATGTGAGATCTTGTAGCAGCTATGAAACAATACAAAATACTTATATTACAGTGGTAGTATATTTTGAAAACAAACAAAAAACTTCAATTTGTAAAATGTTTTCTTTTGATTGAGAATATAACCATCTTTGTACTTTTTCAGCCCATAACTTTTCCAATGTAAGCATTTGTTTGGTTTCTTTTATAGTCAAATAAATGATCATGCTACAAAGATGCATGGTTTACTCTAGACTTTTGTGGGAGAAGTGTATTGTGTATCTCACTGATATTTGAATTAAGCAGGTAAATTACTTCTTCTACTGAGTGAATAAAAAAAAAATGTCTGTGTGCTGGTTCCAATTCTAGCCACTAGGAAGCATTGAGTGTTTCTGCTTGTGTGGTGGAGTGCAATTCATGTCCATGAGAAGAGACCTTTATCCTGTTACCTGCTTACTCTAAGGCACACAGAAACGACTTGAGCAGCACACCTGAATTTTATTCTTGAGAACAAGACTCAGAGTTCTATGTATGCTAGGAGGGCTCTACCACTGACCTATTGCTCCAGCCCTAGCAAACCTAGAGTTCATTCACAGCCTAAATGGAAACCGCAGCTGACCCTCTTGCTTGATTGACATGATTGATATGCTTACTACTCTATGCTACCAAGACTGACTGCAGGTCAAGCAACAAATGTAATACTTGAACTTTTACATCTTTTTAAGAGATTTGATTTTTTTTACTTTTAACCATATGAATGTATTTTGGGGGTGGGTGTTATGTGCATATGAGTGCAAGTGCTTCTGATGGTCAGAGGCATAAGGCCCTCTTGGAACTGGGGTTACCACTGAGTCTGAGATAGATGC
This sequence comes from Neotoma lepida, assembly GCA_001675575.1. Classification (NCBI taxonomy): domain Eukaryota; kingdom Metazoa; phylum Chordata; class Mammalia; order Rodentia; family Cricetidae; genus Neotoma; species Neotoma lepida. The sequence continues at coordinate 11,613 of LZPO01067074.1, forward strand.
CTGTCATGTGTTCTGCAAAAGGAATGCCAATCCTCTGCAAGAGCAGCAAGAGCTTTTAACCACTGAGACCCCTCTCCAGCCCCAGAACTTGTAAATCATAAAATTACTTGGCACCACTTCTTTAGATCAAATACATTCAAATCATAACAGCCCACTTCACAGCCTCAGATGACCATAGTAACATACTTTGCAGAAGAAAATGCAGTAAAACCTCCAAATATCCAACAAGTTCTGGCTTATTCGTAGTCCTGGGCTTTATTCTAATTATTTTTCTTTGTCAGATCTCTAAAATGCTTAAAGTGTTTATCTTTCCCAACTGCCATGGCTTACCTGATATGTTAAATTTTACAACAAAGGTTCCAATAATTAGAGAGGTGTGTGATTTAATTTAGGAAAACTTATATAAAAAAGAGAGAGTTAACTAATCAGGGAGAAGGAAGAGCGTGCCCCACATTCCCATCCCTGCTCTTTATTTAGTGATGAATAGTTTTCTAAGTATGAGATAATTAAATTAGCTTTCTGCTACAATAACAAGTACCAGAGATAATCAATTTATAAGGGAAAATGGTTATATTGGCTAAACATTTTATAGTTCCATGATTGATTGACCTCATTGTTAAGAACAGGTGAGGCATCATATCATGGCTTGGAACAGGATGCAAAATCTATGACCTCATCACAGAACATGAAATACAGAGAGTCCTACAGAGTGTGCACATTCAACCATAACANTGACCTACAGCCTCTTGCTCAGCCCCACCCCTTAATGTTTCTACCTCTTTCCAATGTTACTGACCTGGAGACTGAGTTTTAACACAGAGAGCTCTGGGTACAAAAACACTATAACAGAGTACTTTCTTATCACCAGAAAAGTTAGCTCCCAAATCCTCTATTTCACTCTGAACTGGCCTCTTTTCCCATTTCTTTCTTTCCTTCAAGTTTTGCTCATATATATATGATATATATATATATATCATATATNTATATACACACATACATATATGTTTGTGTATGTATGTATATATGTGTGTGTATGTATATACATATATACATATATAGAAACATTCTTGTGAATATCTTCAGAAATGCTAATTAGCATTAGAGGAAGTGATTGGCATGCTTGCTGTCTCTCAGAATTTGAAGAAAAAAATATCTTGGTTTTTGTGTAAAGTCATGATTCTTGCCCATTTTAGATTCTGNCTGTTCCTACTACTCAGAGCTTTGATCCAGAAATATTTATTTTTCTGTTGATAGTATCAACTAAATAGATTTTGGAAACCACTGAATAAGAGAATTAGGTAAAGAATGATACAAATTCTTTACTGAAATAATTTTAATATTAGTTTAATNTTAGTTGTCTAACAGCAATTACAAAAATGAAATCTTGATTCTGAAGCACTCCCTACATTCTTACTGGCTGTGGGATTAGAAATGTCTCTTCTCTTAAACAGGCATTTTACCAACCACAGTACCACTCTAAACCCCAAAGTGATTGTTACTTACATCGGAGGATACAAATGAATAATTACACGAGTAGAAACCAAATACCTTCCTTTGGGAGTCCTTATATTTCTTTGTTCATAACTTATTCACTTATGTAACAGCTTGCATCAGTTTTTGAATCTGCATTTTAGCCTTTCCCTGAGTGGATTAGTCAACTTTCCATTGAGACAGCACAATTTCTGAAAGCATGAACTTAAAGAAAAGTAGCAATTTTGCATAGTAGCCTCAGAGCTTTCGGTCCAAAGCTCTCTAAAACTAGAATATTTGGACCGATAGCTGTGGAGTCNGCATGGGACTGGACTGGGTCCTCTGCATGGGCAAGACAGTTGTGTAGCTTGGACTGTTTGACCGGCCCCTGACAATGGGAATAGGCTCTATCCCTGGTGCATGAACTGGTTTTTTGGAGCCCATTGCCTATGGTGGGACACCTTGCACAGCCTTGATGCAGGGGGAGGGCCTTGGACCTGCCTCAGCTTTGCTGACTCCCCATGGAAGGTCATACCTTTTTGGAGGAGGGGGTAGGGGGTGGGCTGGGGTGGGGAGTACTGGGGAAGGAGCAAGAGGAGGGATGAGGGGGGAGATCTGTGGTTGGTATGTGGAATGAATAAAATTTTTCTTAATAAAAAAATTTTAAAAAGACAGGAATATCCTAATGATAAGGAGGGGTGGAGAAAAAGCTGTTCACATCATGGCAGCTAGTAAGCAGAGAGAAAAAAGAGGGAAAGAGGACAAGATATGACCTTCTATGTCATACCTCCAGTAACCTACCTCATTGAAGCCANTCTCACATCCTGAAGTTTCTACCTCTTCCCAGTAACGCCACCAGAATGTGAGAGTAAAGTTGATGAGCAATCGCCTTCCAAAGCCCATCAGCTGGCAACTAAGCTTTTAGCGCACAAGCACACACCACGTGGGTGTCATTTAAGACCCAAATCACAATTCTAGGGAAAGTATCTTAGCTAGACATTCCTGATCATCTGTAAAATGGAGAAGAGTACTGTTACCTTCTCTATTTGCTAGTCGTGAATCAATTCAGATATCGCATGAAAAAAGTTGAGTATGGTATGCATGTGAAAAATACGATACAGTTGTCTCACCTGTCAAAATCTCACCTGTCAAGGCTTCTTTATAATAATTCTGTAAATTGTAAAAGTTTGATTACATTGAAGTCTGGAAGAACTTGAACTTGANATAAAAGTGTCTGTCACTTCCTCCATTGTCTCATGAAATACATGAAATAAATGCTTAAGAATAGGGAGTACAGCAGTAGATAAAGCTGTTATGATTGTGTTTTTAGGCATTCCTTGGAGGATTTTATTGTTGCTCTGTGTGTGTGTGTGTATGTGTGTGTGTGTGTGTGTGTGTGTGTGTGTGTGATGTACATGTGTAGAATGTATGCACATATGCATGCAGGAATATGTATACATACATGGGTAAAGAGGCTAAAAGATTTCACAGGGTATCCTGTGGTGTGATATTCTGCCTATTCCCTTGGGCCAGAATCTTTCAAGGAATCTAGAACTAAGCTAGTATCCAGTAAGTCCCAGTAATCTTTCTGTTTCTACTTCCGAACTCCAGCAGTTATAGTTACAGTGTATGGCTGTGTTCATCTTTTATTAAAAATTCTNGGGATTTGAATTTGGGATGTCATTCTTCCTCAGCAAGTACTTATCTTCTGTGCCATCTCAGCCAACCCAGAGGGGTTTTTGTTTGTTTTATTTAAGATTTATTTTTTATTTTTATTAGTCATATATGTGTGTGGCAGGGTGATATTTGTGCATGANTACAGTGCCCAAGGAGGACTGAAGAGAGTTTCAGGTCCCCTGGAGCTAGACTTACAGAGAGTTGTGAGCCAGCCTATACAAAGGCTAGGAATGGAACCCCTGAGAAATACTNCCATAGCCATCCTCAGAGTTTTTAATGCTGATCGTTATGCCTCTAGCATAATTTGATTGGTTCTATGAGGGTATGGTCAGGTTTTCTAAGAGATTTTAATGGATTACATTAGCTTTTAGGATTTTTCAAACCTAAATTGTCTTAGATGGACATTGCATCTTCCTTGTTTGTTGTAGAAGGTCAACTCTCCTACTGACAATCTTTGAAGCAAAATTAGTATGCAGAACATTTTGCAGTTTGTTTTCTCACTTCTCCACAAATTTAACTAGGATTGAGAAGAAGATGGGGCTTAAATGCTAAATTAGAAAAAGGTCAAATGTATCCTATGGGAAATCTCTGACTATGGCATGTCTGTAGAATTTAAATCCTAAATTTAGCCAAAAGGAACAGGACCTTTCACTGAGCTAGTGGAGGCGGATGAACTCCACAAACGGGTCTGGTTCTGAAGACCACATACTTGGGTGAGTAGGCTCTGCTCAGCTTGGAGTCATCTTCAAAAGACACTCTACCAAAAAACATCAGTAAGCAGCACCATTTTCACCAGCTATGGTTAGTACTTCTGTGATGAAGGGAAAATCAGAGCATTTCCAAAATACTTGTAGATTTGCAACACTAAAAAATGACCCTCTGATTGAGGTCAACTGTATTAAAAAAAGGGAAGGGGGAGAATCATACATCAACTTTTAATATTTGCAGAATCACCAATATCAGGGCTAGGAAGCTNTTTACACCTTAGAATGTCAAAGAATCTCAGTTAGTTAATTATGCTGCAGGTGGCCAGATGTAGGGAAGAAGAGATATTTGCAGATGCAAATCNTGAATTTTGCATGTGTGAAGGTAAATAGCTAAGACGATTATTAAAACACAGTGGGAAAAATAAAATGATATATAAAATGTAAATGGTGATGACAATCACAAGGAGACACTTTGCTTGGGAATTTAGACCTTTGTCAGTCAAACGCCACTGCACTTCATTTCTTGCTCTTTTATTTGCTACAATGAGACTGGNTTTCAGCATGCAGCCTCCATGCCCTGCAAAAGACATTTGCTTATCCAGTTCTCAAAGTTAGCACTTTGTAAATTACTATGTCAAAGCAAGAGTCATCATCATTAAGCAACAGAACTGAGGTGACTATCATCTAATACCAACACCACCATTTTTTTTTGTGGTCTCATTTCAGATTTTATTAAAGACATTGGGCTATCTTTGAAATATCAAGGGCTTTGTTAAAGAAGAAAAATAAATTCTCTAAAATCAATGTTTTGAGTGTTTATTGTCATCTGATCTAAACTCTTTTTTGTCTGGGATCTACTACACTGATCCTATATCATTCCCCAACATGCAAATTCCATGCAAAATCATAATCCTGCACCTTAAGTTTTCCAATAATGGCCATATACATACCTGTACATGAAATTAGCCTTTTCTTGTGCTATCTCTCCTACTCTCCAACCTCCACTGGCTGTCTTTTCTTCCCTGTTTTCAACGCCATTCATACATCTAATCACACATTTACTCCCTTATCTATCTATTCTTTGAAAACATTATCATAACATGAAGATTTTCTCATAAGCAATTAAGTTGACATTAGAATCCAAAAAAATGAATCAAGAGTGACCCTTAATCTCACATGTAGTAGAAAGCAGATCTTGCTATCAAATGAGCTATATAATCTGTGTTTGGAGTTATGTTAANCCCAGAAATAATATTGCATTAGAAAGAGAAATGTACAGGAAGACTTCATGACNTTGATTATTCGTAATTTTGTGGAACTCTAAATGTAGAGTGNAAAAGCAACAGGAATCTTAAGTGGAACAGGAAGAAGAGAATGTGCAGCTCTCTGCTGTGAGCATCTTTATTGAAGAAAATGCAGTTTTTGAATTGTACAGCTCTATAGGAATATATAGAGCTATTAATATATGTCAAAATCTTACCTGTATTTTTCTTATAACACTAATTATATAAATATTATACTGAGTAGTATACTATACTCATGTTATAGCTCTGTTTTGATTTATGTGCAATGTATATCCTTAATCTTCAAAGGAAGATAGACATAATGGAATATTCTTTTAAGTTGTGTGAAAATATCTCAATTAACGATCTTAAATGTCTGACTTCTTCACTGAGAAACTAGATTTGGCCTTAAAAAGGACACAAAGGCAACTTCACTTGCTGTTGAAATTGTACATTTTCGGTTATCTTTGCATGAGTGAGCATCAGAGAGTGAGATTAGACAATAAGGATTCCACAGGAAATGCTGCACCTGTAGGAGCTTGGGTGCATTCGAAGATTTAATTTGGAATGGTTATTTTCTCAAGACATTCAGCACACAAGAAGGAAAGGGAACTACTCTTTAGGGTCACTGGGAAGTAGACTATTACATAAGATTCTTTGTGGATAGTCATTGTGTGTGTGTGTGTGTGTGTGTGTGTGTGTGTGTGTGTGTGTACACGCACGTGCATGCATGTGTGTCTAGAAGCTAGAATAGAAGAGTTTAACACCTAGAATAAAAGCTCCTAAAACACATAATCTCAGGTTGCTTAGAGCTACCCATTTACCATTTGCAAAAATAATT
>LZPO01067076.1:0-15866 GCA_001675575.1 Neotoma lepida
ACACACACACACACACACACACACACACACACATTTTCCTGCCCATTAATAGTCAACCTTTTGAGCCAAACATGGAGTTATGTATTTCATATGTATATGATTTGTATGCATCATTTTAACTTACATAAACATAAAAATACTAAGCACAACATTAGAGAACTCCATGTAATGTTTCAGTGACTGTTCACTTTCAATTACCACTTTTTCTATCCAACTTTCCATAGTAAAAGTCATAGATATCATTGTACAAACATTTCAATTGTGCAAATTTCAGAATACAATATAAAACAAAAATTTTGTTTCCTGCTCTTTTGAGAGTGAGGGTAGTGAGAAGACAGCGGGAACTTAGAAAACATTCATTATTGCACAATATGTGGAGCCACAGGAGAGAGAAAGTAAAGCAAAGAAGTGTAGAAAAACAGCAGCAACACTCCTTAGCAGGGGACGAGGCACCCAAGCAGAACAGAATCATAGAATGCCCCATTGTCTTGATCTTGCCTTCCCCACCTGGAGCAGCAAGATAAGAGGACAACACAAAATAGTTCTGACAAACCAAATGACAAATAAGTAAATAAACGGTGGCCATAATACCAGTATGTNGCACTGATAAAAGGTAGATCTTAATGTTACTGTGGGTTTAATCCCATTTATATTTTTAAATAAAATTTAATATATGCATGTAATATCATATAATATTTAGATACATGTATATATTCCATAATGCTTAGTTGGGTTTGTGCATATACATGTATCCATTATCATATCTCTGTTTTGGAGACAGATTTTTTGGATCACTGAGTGTACAGGACATTACTGTTATCTAAGGTCACCAAATTGTAACACACCAGAACTTCATGCTCCTGTATAACTTAACTGTGCTTATTGGTGGACTTAGACTCAACTCACAAATATTCGGGAATTTCTGTCATTCCCTCAACACTTTTCTACTCTGTGTATTTTCAAACTGACTGCTATTGAGTTCATTAATAATTTCTCTCATTTGGTCCATGTTATTCTGTCCTTCTGTTTTAAACTTCACTAGGCATGTATTTTTCATCCCAAGAATTTCTGTTTGAGTTTTTAAAGTTACTTTCATTTCATTGTTTAGTTTGTCTATAAGAATATGAAAACATTTCTGCTTTCTTCAATTTCATTGAAATCCTTTAAAACTGATTTTAAATCATTTGTCTGGAGATACAGTATGACTCAGTGGTAGAGTTCTTCCCTGATATTATAAAATTATTATTATTATTAATAATAATAAACATTTTCATTCTTAGAATATCCTAGAGTGATGACTATGTGGTCAGTTTAGGCCATCTCATCCTGAGTGTTAGGTGATTTCATTATTTTATGAAAGCTCTTGATTCTTATTAGCATGTATTTGCATCTGGATATTTTTCCCAGCATCCCTAATCTAGCTCCTTCAAACCAATGCCCATANTACTTTCCTCATATAATATGGCAAGTGATTTTATCCAGCTGTGAAGTTTCTCAAAGTTCCTAATACTTTTATAAACAAAATAGAATAAAAATTGAAAGAAGTTAATAGCAATCATTTGTCAGTTAATACTATGGTGGAATTGCATAAAATCCCACTTATTCAGCAATAAATACTTAAATCTGTCTACCACATCACAGAGCATAACAAGGCAACCTGACAATTTTGCACACTCCTTGCCTAAGATAATAGGGGAAAGGTGTAAATAAAAAGGACATTTGTAATTTCAGTTTCTGAATAAAAAACATTATTTTCTAAATGAGTAATTTCTTTGCAAAGCAGCAAACCACAAAAAGTTGTTCTGGTGGACCTATAAGAGTATCTAATTGTGAACTGAATGGTTGTTTTCTGTGTGACATAAAACTGAATAATAGAAGAAACAACTTGAGCCATGTTTTCCAAATCAACATAAAGCAAAGGAAATTTAAAAATTCATTATTCATTTTGAACTAATATGAAATTCTCAGCTCCAGCTGGGACCAGAAAAGTTGAAAGCCAAACCAGGAGAGAGGCAGGTTTTGTGCTGCACACACTTCATTTGAAATTGGGATTAAGGACTATTTTGTGGGCATATATTTAATAGACATTTCAGTGTAGCTGTTTTTATCTTAAGCTCTTTAGAACTGCTAAATAGAAAAAGAAAAAAGAAAAAAAAAGACTATCAATTGTTGTAAACAACAAGGGCCATTCCCAGAATCAGACAGATAGAATTCTCTAGGGTATGGCAGCAGCAGCACCACAGGTTTTTAAAAGTATAGAATTATATCAATTTCCCCTCGTCTCTTTTACTGTAATCCNACCCTTGCTCTCTCTCAAACTCATGACTTCTTTTCTTTGAAGTGTCTTTACTCACTAGAATTTGATGGCTTTCTCTGCCTCATTGATTTCCAAAGTCTTGCACACAGTTTNGCACACAGTAGGTGATCAATAAGTTCATTTTAAATAAACTGATGTCATATAAAGACATGACCATAATGTTGTCCATTGTATTACAGCCAAGTTCTAATGATTTAAAGATGGAAAGAAGAGTGAATTCACCTCAGAAGACATCAATTATAGATAAAAGAGAAAGATGGTTAAAAAACTTGAGCTAAGTACTGGAGAGATGGCTTAACCATTAAAGGCTAGGCTCACAACCAAAAACTTGAACTAAAATTAAGGATCATATAAAATGCTTGTAGTTTACATATTCTAAAGAGATGAAGCATGTCTTGTTTCCAAAAATCTTCATTGAGTAATCTAAAATGTAATAGTCCAATATATTAAGATTCATTGTACTAAAATATTCAAGAGCCATGCAATGTACACACATGTAAAGTCCCAGGTATTTGATAAAGGGAGGCAAAAGGACCTTTTCAGGCCAGAGACCAGCCCAAGCCAAGCAGAAAGAACTTAGGTCAAAATAAAAACAAAAAGTGCAATATGTGGTCTGGCAGAGAAAAATAAATGCGTAACTAGAAATGTTTGTTAGAACTACCTCAAATATCTCATCAAAGCACAGAACTTTAGATAGGAATCAAACCAATCTCCTATATTGACACAAACATATTCTGACTACAAAANGATCAAGAAATAAAATATGTATCTTGAAGAGTTTTCAGTTTGAAATTTAATGAAAAAGAAACGGAAAACATGTTTTACATAGTAGAGGTTCAAAATAATTTATTTTCTGTCAAAGTGTAATAGAGAAGTGGANTTTGCATTCATCTTGGAACACAATGTATTCCTGAAAAGTAACTACTTAACATTTAAGGATAAGTAAATATAATCCTATATTATCATTGTTGGCTGTTAAAGAAAGTAACATCAACTTTGTATACAAAACTAATATTTGGCTGGGCGGTGGTGGCGCACACCTTTAATCCCAGCACTCGGGAGGCAGATGCAGGTGGATCTCTGTGCTGTCTCTTATACACATCTAGATGTGTATAAGAGACAGAAGCTACACAGAGAAACCCTGTCTTGAAAAACGGAAAAAAAAAACTAATATTTGAAATATTTAAAAGTTGTGAATACACCCAATACAAAAAGAAAAGATAGAACAGACTGCAAANGCTGAATTAAATATTTATTACTAATTTCTTTCCCAGGGAAAGCTTCAATTTATACCTTAAAATAACTTCATTCCACTAAAAAACAAATGACTTCTGTAAGTTTAATATGCACATGTAAATATTCAGTAAAATGTGTACCTTATATATGCTTAATTTTATTTTGACTATGTTAACAAGACATCTGCCTAAGATTTTGAAGGCATAGAGAAGTTATTTTTTCTACTTTAAAATTAAATTTAAGCATACAATAGCTCTTGTTTATATTTCTCCACTTCTCTATTATTTTATGTAAGTGCCTAGCCAAGGTCTTCAATAGCAAATAATATTATGAGTGTTGAGAAACTATGTTAGCACAATACACCTGTAATAAGTCTATAAAATCTACTCTTAGAACTAGTTTCACTCTCTCTATGTAAATAACCTAAAGTCTCCTATGGCCAAGGAGAACACATAGAGGTTGCAATATTTACAAGGAAAAGGAATTTTATTTCACTATAAAAAAGCAAAGACAGACTGAGGAGAATCCTGAGCTATTCTCATTAGCATAAACTCCAAGAGTAGAATTATCTACCACATTTCAAAGTCTAAGATGTATCGTTATCTCGCAACATTTTGCAAAACTAGTTTTGTTACAGAAAATAAAGATTATTGCCTGTTTCTTGGTCAATCATTTTTTTAAGTTATAAACTATTTTAATTGTATGATAATGACATAGAAATTAAGTAAATTTTCATAACCACTCTAATTTCTTCTTTAANATATAAAACACTAAATATTGTGTGAATACCACACCATAAATGCCCACCATCCTGAATCTAGTGCCAATATACCCAAGACTGCTTTTTACATTATTATTTCATACATTATAATCAGCTAAAACTAGAGATTTTATGTTCCAGGGCCTTAAATGAATTCAATAATACTATACACAAGGCTTTGACAGCTTTGCAAACTCAGCATTTAGGCTTTATTGCACCTTTATTTTGGTGATTTATTCATTTATTTTGTGCATGAGTTCATGTATGTTTGCATTTTGGTATAGATGAACTCGTGGGTGAATACATGCATGCACTGCATGTGTGTGTATGAGTGTGTGTGTGAGTGTAAACAGAGGACAACTTAGGATATTGTTTTTCAGGTGGTTTTTTTTTTTTTTCTTTGAGACAGGGATTTTTGGAGGCCTGGAACTTCACCATGTAGGTCAGGCTGGCTGGCCAATGAACTCCCACATCTGCCTACCTCTGCCTCCAATCTCAGCATTTCAAGGATTATAAAAGTACCATGGTACTCAGCTTTTTAAATGTGGTTTGTGGAGATAAAACTCAGGCCATCATGTTTTTGAAGCAAGCGTTTTATCAACTGAGCNAATTCCCCAGCCCTAGGTCACTTATTTTACATATAACTTGCCCATAAACTATTAGTACAATCACTGAATAGAAGATATTTGGTTTGTGTAAATTTATTACTATACACAATATTATGATAACAATCTTTCATTCAGAATAGTTAGTGCACAACCCAATCTGAAGAATTTATAACCAAGAACTAACAGTCCATGAAAAAAGTACCATCATAATAGGGCAGATTGTCTCAATATCAGTTCTGATTTATGAGATAAACATTTTGAAGAATGGAAATTCACAAGTTAAAAGGTACAATCAAAATATTTTTCAACTTCCAATTTTGAGATGTAACCAAATTGTCATTTTAATTTTCATGCTGTAGGTTATTAAACTTTTTTATCATGTTTATTATTTAATCACATTTATCTTTTTAAATGATGATTAATCAGCTTCATACATTTTGGTCTTTATTAGCATTGGCTTATTAGTATGAAATAATTCTTCATTTATTCTCAATATGCATCTTTCAGAGACTTTTTTCCTTGTCTTTAGTGTCATTTAAAATTTGCTCTAGCACCATTTTCTCTGTAGATATTTTGCTGTATCTTCCTATTACTTTTACTAAAATAAAATGATGTTTAGTTTATTTACTGTGATACTTATGTATGATGTTTTAATATATTACTTATTTTGAGTTGATATCTGATAATTGTACATGTTTATGAAATAAAATGTGGTACCTCACTATGAAAATATTATGAATAATGATTACATCACAATAATTGATTCAGTCATCATTCATGCACTTATATCTTAGCATTGGAACATTGACAGTATCTCTACTAGTTACTTTGAGAATACAGTTGCTGTCAAGAGCTGTTACTATGTAACAATAAGAGCCACTCTTCTTGTCTGCATCCGGGGATCATCACTCATCTTTTCTTCACACCTTCTTCCACATAGCCTACCTAACCTTCAGCAACCATCATTACATTCTGTCTTTCTGTTATAGATATTTTTACATTTCATATATAAGTGAGAACATGCAGCATGTGTCTATCTTGTATTTTGCTAACACAATAATTCAATTCTATCTCTATTTCTGTAAATGTCAAGACTTCATTTTTATGGCTGGATAATATTGCATTGTGAGTATGTGTGTGTGTGTGTGTGTGTGTGTATGTGTGTATATGTATCATATTTCTTTAACACTTTGCTCATCACAATCAATGTAGGCTGAGTGTACATAAAGGGTATTTAAAAAAACTGTAAGAAAATAAACATTATACACATCTCTTCAATGTTCTTATTTCCTTTGCTTGGATATATGCTCAGCATGAGGTCTTCTGTGCCACATTCTGTCACATAACTTATAATCTAAGAGATTCATTTAATTTTAATATTACAATTCTTTCATTGTGATTTTAAGAATGAATTGTTTAGTCCAAATTTCCTGTCTCTTTTCTGACTGTTTAATCCTGGTTCTTCTCAGAGACATATGAGATACAGCCTTAGAAATGTATGTCAATCTTTTATCTAATTTGTCTTTTTTTTATCAAAATTAGTTTCAAAATAGAATGCTGTTTCTTCTGAATTTAATTTTTCCAGAGTGATATAACACTATGCTCACTTTAATATCTTCATTTATACTTTAACATTTTCAAAAGCATTAGCCAATAAAAATGCTAAAAACATCATACTGTAAAAATCTAAAAGGATTTAAATTTATTAAAATTAAAAAATATAATTTTGTTAATTCATGCCTCTCCTGAGACAGATACTAAGATGGGATGAAACATGAAAGGATTAGGGGAAACACAAGATAGAAGACAATAAATGATAATAAATAATAAACGTATGTTCTAGCTCATATGTATATCCTGGATTCTGTTAAATATGTATATCTGTGCAGATAAATGTGGTTAAAGGCCATGATTTTTAAGGTACTTGAGACACTTTCAATAAAACTGTGATAGCTGGAAGCCTAAGGAAAGCACAGCCATTGTGGTGATNCATAAATATGTATTATTTCTACTTCATTCAGTCTTTGCAACATCCTTACATGGCTCCTGGAAGGAACCACACTGGGAAAAGGGGTTGAAAAGAATACATACACATGAAAGGAATATCTGAGATCTGACNGAGAGGNCTCAACACTTTGGAAGCTCACAGTGTTTATTATATATTATTGAACATGAAGGTGAGGTTATTGCATAAGCTGCAAATGGATATGGGGTACTACATACAGATAAACATGGAAATGGTTATTATCTACAACTGAACAAGGAAGCCGGTTTAGCTAATCTTGGTAGGATCAGTTTCTGTAGAGGAAAAGTCACTAGGCATTAATATCTGGGTGTAGGGGTGGGGAGAAAGCTACGGTGGACATTTTTTGTAAACACTATCAACATCAGCACATGGACGAGAAGAAAGCATCACCATCTCCCTGAGCCTCACCCTGGTAGGTGGATAGGTTGCCATTTTTCTATGGCTCTGAGGCTTTGGTCCTTGACATATCTGTGACCTTGTCTACAGCATATATCCACTCAGGATGTCACTCACTCAGAGCTTCCTCTACACCACTCATGTCCTGTTATTTGAACTCAATCAAGTTTCTGAAAGTTTGTCTTCACAGTTTTGGTCTGCAACCTTCAGCATTATACATACATTGCATCTTCAATATATTGTCAATAGTGATTATGGATTTGAGCCATTTTTAATAGTCAATTTTATCAATTATTTCTAATTAAAAATGACAGCCATTCTATTCCTTACATTATTTTCAATTATGGGAATTGGTAGTAGAAAACCAACTAATTTTACTTATCTTTAAGTATAGGGAAAACCAAGGGATATTGTTATTAATAGGAATTGTTTTTAACAGAGTCAACATAATAAGCATTTTATTCAATTTCATTCAATAAGTATTCTAAAGATCAATAAATTATAAACAGAAAACTCTATATTGACCAAGAAAGCATATGAGCAGCTTCTTCCGTGAAGCTTCTAAACATTAACTTAACAAATGATAGGGATTCTTCCGTGAACCTGTCTTTTTCTAAATGCAACATTGTTTCATCATTTGTAACCCTGTTCTCTTCTCCTAATGATCATTTTATTAATTTATTCAAGTGTACTTAATTCACTTGTTTTCATTCTTATTTGGGCTTTACTTCCTCTTACAGTTTTCTGTTCTTTTATAACACTGTGATGATTTCAGACTTTTAGAAAAGCAATTTTCTGAAACAAATAAGAGATTCTAGATATTGTCTGCTTCATGACAGAGAGAGGTAGACGGCAGGAAGAAAACCTCTGCTCTTGGTTCCTGACATGATACCTTTTCAACCCTACATAGCACAATGTTTTCCTAGCTGTACAGACTGCAAATCCTCACCTAATTTGCTGTCTACAATCATCCTCCCTTCNCCCATGTCTCCTGGATGTCTAGACAGGTTCTAACATCTAACAGACCTTTATTGGTTCTTGAGTGAAGCCCACTCTTTATCTGGGTAACAATANGTNTGCTGAATCTATACTTCTACGCTTCTCCTTATGTATAATTTTAAGTAATACATTTATGAAAATACTATAACTGAGAAAATAATAAAACTGTATTATTTGATAAGTACATGTTGAATGAAATATTAATGTGGATTTCTTTAATCTTGATAGTAATTAAACATAAGGAATATTTTATAGTACATAAGTGATTCTGATTACTCATTCAGATGTGTTTTATCTTTGGGTGATTAGTATTTCTTAATTTTAATAGTAATGTACATTTATTAAACAAATCATAAAATACAAAANATACTAGAACACAACAGAAAAAGGTAAATAACCTCTAACACAATCTTATATGTATTCACATGTCATATAGATATATTATATATGTAACTTCAGTCACAAGTATAGATATTTTACATTTAAGTGTATAGCAAGTCTCAATAGTCACAATTATATTTTAATAGTTACATGTATATTTATATCAAGATACATATATGTATGTTTCTACATGTTGCATATATAATAGATGTATGCACATATGTATATATATGCAGTTATGTTTCAGGCATAAATATATGGAAAACTAAACAGATACAAGCTAATCTAACCTAAGCCTTTATGTTTAAATCCTAAACAGCCTTGAGAAATGATAAATGATATTTTTTGTGTCATTTTTTTCTTCTTTCAGACCACCCATTTGTAGAATGAAAACTTGAAAAAATGAACAGGGGAAGTGAACAGAGAAAAAGAAGGGATGTGGGTAAAATAACAAGGATGTCTGAAAAAATCACTAGGTATCATACTACTACTTACCCTTAAATAAAATTAAAGTACTGTAATTCCAGGAATAAATACACACACACACACACACACACACACACACACACACACACACACATTAATGTGGGCTGACAATGCTTTCTCCAAGAACCAAAGAACATCTAACAAAAACCCAATACCAGATAGGAGAATCTTTCTTTTGAGTTGTTGTCCAGGGCTATTCAAGAGACTTTCAAAGCATGCAAACTATTGCTGTATCCCTTAGTTGTCCTCCAGAGGCAGAAGTTAAGTTCTTATTGTTGAAGAGATCGTGCATTTCAGAAATGGTTCTGAGACCCCTGAGCTGGAACTGACATGAATGTCTCTTCCTCCCTTGAATAGCTTTCATGATACCAGAAGGCACCATGCAAGCTTCCAAAGGAGGGAAGCAACCAGAGTCCTATACAGTTATGACATCCATGAACCACATCAACAACCAGCACCCTACAAGATAACCCTGAGTGTGCATTGGTGGCATGCATGACTTGGTGTTAACCAACAGCTCTCTAATAGGCTTACGACCTGCTCAATAAGGGGGAAATCATGCCTGGTACTGGAAACCTAGATAATTATTCAGTGTTTCTGAAGTCAAAGATATTGGGGGAGAATCTACAACCATTACTTTACAAAACCTGCATAATCCCTAACAACAATCTAAACATTTGTACTTATACACACAGATGAATGTGTTATTTACTGCTCATCAAGGAAACCACTCTTTAACAGATAGACACCACTACAGTAAACAACAACCAACCAAATTGCAGAATTGTGGAGCACAATCCCAATGCGCACATCTGCACTCCCACATTTAAGGTTCAGGAAACATTGCAGAATAGGGGATGAAAAGATGGTAAGAGCCAGTGGATTGGGAAGTTTGCTGTGAGATGTGTCTCCTAGAAATGTCAGGGACTACACTCATAAATTCTTACCAACATGACTCCTCATATGTGAGATGAACAAGGACAACACCAATACACATGCCAAAATCAATGGGGAAATGCCCATGAGGCCTCTACTCTACACAAAGAACTACCAGCTACTGAAGAATACTGAGAGCAAGAGAAATTGTCTTCTCCAGGAAGAGCACACCAACTGGTTAACCAAAAAGAAATGGTAAACCCTCAGAACATATACAAGTAATAGTATAAATATAGACTCAGCAAGTTATACATACAAATATATATATATATGTATATATATTATATACATGTTTATGGATATATATTGCATGCAATACAGTTACTAAAGAAAGAGGTCATGAATTCGAAAGAGAGTAAGAAGAGGTATATGGGAAGGTTTGGAGGGAGAAAAGAGAATAGAGAATATGATGTATCTTAGTTGAGGTTACTATTGCTGTGATGAATCACCATTACCAAAAGCAATTTGGGTAGGAAAGGGTTTATTTCACTCACTGTTCCATATAACAGTTCATCATCAACAGCAGTGAGGGCTACACAGAGAAACCCTGTCTCAAAAACAACAAACAAACAAACAAACAAANAAGGCAGTGAGGGCAGGAACTTAAGCAGAGCAGGAATATGGAGGTAGGAGCTGATGCAGAGGTCATGGGAGAGTGCTGTTTTCTGGCTTGCTTTCCATGCCTTGCTCAGCCTACTTTCTTATAGAACCCAGGACTGCCAGCCAGTGGTGGTACCACCCATAATGGGCTGGGCCCCCGNCATCAATAACTGATTAAGAAAATGTTATACATACTTGCCTACAGCCAGATCTTATGGAAGCATTTTATCAGTTGAGGTTCCTTCTTCTGTGATGATTCTGGCTTTTGACAAGTTGACATAAAACTTGCCAACACACACTGTAACTAATTATAGTCTGAAAGTTCAGCAAAAAGTAAAATAGATATAAAGAATGAATGGATGAACAGTCTACATTATCTGTACAAGAACCCAAAATACCACTGCTTCGTGATCAGAAGGAGTAAGTAAATCCAGAACAATTGAAATCCAATATTCTTTTAATTTTGTTCTGCAAGATTTGAGATAAAAAATGTAATTCAGATAAAGGAAAGCTTAATAGAGATTTCCTAAAACATTAGTTACAATACAGGCTTTAAAAAGTGAAAGTGAACATGACACTTCCAGAAAATATCAACCTGATCACCAGGGGCTACACAGCCACTACATTCAAGGACTAGGTTATCAGATATCAAATATGGGAACTATTCATTTGACCAGGGAGGAAAGTAGGAATGGATGACCATTACAACAATCATACATTTGCTATAGACAAGAAACTCTTTGGCCTACTATTTGTAGCTATGTCTTTTTTTACTGGCCTTATGAACCATTTCCACATTTGAACATGTTTACTTTACAGACACTGTATTCTTTTATTAAAATCAAAGTAAACTAAACTGTTAGCTAAGATTGAGAAGCTAGAGTAAAGCTCCTACTCAAAGATAAAACTACCAACTGTAGACCCTACATTTTAAAAATCACTGGTGATGACAACTGACTTGCTAAGACTTGCCCTGAGAGAGCAAGCTCATCCCACCTGACCCATTGTGCCACCTGCTGAATCACTATAGGCATTTTAATGTGTCACCATGTGTCACTGCAAGGGCCCTGACCATATCATAGTAAANCAGAGGGAATTTAACAAGAGAAATANACTTCCAACAGCATAGCTCAGTGCTTTCCAAGGATACTCGGCTACTGGCTCACTCCTTGGCTCTTTTCATGGGATTGGCACTCCTGCAAGGCTCCAACTTCTAAATCTAAGACTGTTAAGGGATACAGGTTTCATACAGGTGTTCCCTTGCTGCACCACAGTTTCAAAGGGTGCAATTTGAATTCCTTTCTCAAGACAACCTTATGCGGTGAGAAAAGATGCTCAGATCAAGGTCAACCCAAAGTAGCAATGGGGTGAGTGCCTTTCTTGAACTGGCCAAGTAGCTATTTACTCTTTCTCTCTTTGAGGCCCAAATACATATATTTGGTTCCATGTATGATGGTATTGTCTCTGTATATAATTATTTGTCCTTTAAAGTACTTTCTGTTTTAATCCTTAGTTTCACACTACATTTACATATTGAATAATAACAGGGACACAGTCCAATGGTCAATTCACAATGGTCGATGGCCAATGGATGGCTCTTTCACTGTGGGAATGACATAGGATACATATACATGCTAGGTGGTATAGGCTATGTATACTTACTGCATAGCCTACTACACCTAGTTTATAACATGTATGGCATATTATGCTTGATACTATGGACAAAGTTTAATACAATTAAGTATTTCTAAAACTAAACATTTCTAAACATAAGAAATGTATAGCAAAAATATAGTATGAAAGATTAAAAAGTATGAGACACCTATACAGAGTTCTTCATCATAAATGGCACACACAGGCCTCTAGACTTCTTGTTCTCAGTGAGTGAGTAAGTGTAAAAGCCTAGGACCTTCTTGTGTACTGCTGTTGACATCATAAACACCAATTACACACCTCTACATTTATTTTAAAATTTTCTTCAATAATATTTTAATATTAAATTATTATAACCTGCAAACTTTATTCAGATTTTAAGCAATTTTAGATTCATAGACATGTAGCTTAAAACATAAACACATTGTACAGCAGTACAGAAATATTTCCCTTTATGTCCTTATCCCACAAATTTATTCCATTTAAATTTTTTGTTGATCTTTTTATTTTGAGACTACTTAGGTGGTGTTCAGCACTGTTACTATACTTTTAGAATTTCTTATTAATTTGTTAGTCTCTTGAGGCTATGGCTCGTNGTTAGCCTCAGTCAGCAAGGGATCAGGATCATCATCCTCATCATCACCCTCCCACCACCTCACTGTTCTGCACTGGATGGACTGTGTCATCTACCAGGTAGCAATCCCTTCTTCTAGAACATCCCTATAAAATTTACTCTAAAACAATGATAAAAATTATAGAATACCAACTGCATATTTATCAAATACTACCAATATCATTTATCAAGTATTAGATACTACATACAATAGTATATGCTATATTTCTCATATATATATATTTCACATATATATTTCTCATGACTGGTAATTCANTGGATTTTATACACAAGCATCACTGTAAACACCTGAGCAATTCACCACTATATCACAAGATCTACAAGGTCACTAACTGATACAAGCTTTAAGCTCCATTATAAAATTATGGGCCACTATACTGCATGTAGCCACTTGTGGCACATTGTGCTGTTACAGGGCACAAGACTGCACCAGTGTTCTCACTGATGGTGATCAAGTGGCCTGTTTTCTAGGCTTCTCCGTCTTGAGTCTGCGGAGAGGCTACAAGAAGTTGTTCTAAGTCCCCTNAGCTCTCTAGCAGCACAGAAAAAAAACTGAATCCTCTGCCAATAAGACTGACTTTTCATGCTTTTGCTTATTATTTAAAAAATTATCTATTTGTAATTATGTGAATGTGTGTCGGTGTATGGGTATGTGCACATGAATGCAGGTGCCTGCAGAGGACAGAGGCATTGGATCCCCTAGAGCTAGAGCTAGAACTATAGCTAAGAACAAAATTCACACCCACTGGAAGAGCAATAGATGCTCTTAACCATAAAATCATCTCTCCAGCTCCAAGACTATGCCTTTACATCCTTTTGGCCAATGACATTTAGGATTTTCTAGATGAGGCTTCGAAGAGATGAATTTTACAACTGTCACTATATATACAATGAAAATTTAAGCAAACTATTCACATCAAGTATTTGGAAGGATGTGAAGAATAAGAATCCTTAGGCACATGTGAAGTTAAATTGGAGAAATTGCTTCAAAAAATTGCCAATACACTCCAGTGCTGCGCACATACTCCAAATTAGATATCCGTGGATAGGGATATTTCTAACAGAAATGAATGTGTTTGTTTACCAAAAATAAGCCAAAGTCTACAAAATAGTTATATCACAATTAATACTCCAACACAGAATGCGGTCCAGATATCTACCAGTGGTAAATGTAAATTTATGAATAACAATAGGATGCTACATCATATTAAAAATGAAGTTGCAAATATACCAAACAAACATTACCAGTATTACAATGTTTAAATGAGTCAGTCATAATGANTACTTACAGTATAACTACAATGATGTAAGTTTCAAAAGCAGGGAATTTTACCCTACAGGATTAAAGTTAAGAGAGCAGTTCCCATTACCCAGGGGAGCTTCTGAGGCAGCAGTATTATTTTGACTATTAATAGAGGCATTGGATACACAGGTGATTTCAATCTATGAACAGCTCAACTATCTATTCCTTTATAATTAGGAAATTATGCTGCAAATAGAAGTTAATGGAGAAAGAGAAAGAACTTGGCTAGCTTAGTCTCCTCATGCCCTCTGATCCTAATACCNGATTTTTACTGCAAAGACAATTGTGAGTAAAAGATAAATTACTCTAAAACCGTCATGTTGACAGATGAAGATGAACCTGCAGCCACAGATAAAAAAATGGAAAAGTGTAAAGTGCCTGTGTCTCTGGTGACATCAGTGATGACATGACAATTCTAGATCCTAATGGCTTGAGACAAATGAACCCTTTGCATATTTTATATTAAATGTTTAGACTTTGTCCCATTTGCTATCAAATATACCTTCTAACGAATAGTTGGTTGCCTCAAAGAGCAGTAACAACCGGTTATTTCCTCTATTCTCACATGAAAGTGGGAAGTCTTTGAGAGCAAGGACATGACTATATAACCTTAGCAGTCAGCACACTGTGGTAAAGAACTACCTATAGGCTCTATTTCCTAATTACATCAATGAAAAGAATAACAATGGAAGCCATGAACATATAAGGTGTCCTACAGACACATGCTAGCTTGGCCAACATGTGTTTGTCACCCTTCGTTTTATTTTTTTTTTCCAGAATTGGCAAAGATTTTGTTTAAAAGGCCAAGTTGTAAGTATTTTCAGCTTCATGGGCCAAATGTTCTTGGCCACAGTTATCAGCTGTGCCACTGGAGCNTGAAAGCATCCATGGAGAACACATACACAGATAGACGAAGTTGGGTTCCAATACAGACTAAGGCACCAATCCAGACTTGACCGTGAGCCATGTGTGTCAATCACTGTGTGTATAACCTTATTATAAGTAAAATTCCAAATGCTTTACCCTACTAATGAAGACAAAGGGATTGGAAACTTTGATTCTATCCTCCATGATAAGTGGAAAGGATTGAGGTTAGTGACTCAATTCAAACTCACTCTATTTGAATTTTCTCTCCAGNCATTGAAACAAGTGACATATGGNAGAAAAGCCACAGTAAGGTACTGGTAGATGTTTCTTTTTGTCCCAGCATTGTGATAGTCTTTTTTAAAACATAATTCTTTATTGATTCTTTGGAAATTTCACTTTATGCACCCCAATCCTACTTACCTTCCAGTCCCTCCATATCTGTCTCTCCCTCCTGCAGAAAGCCCTTCTGAAAAATTAATTAAAAAGAAAATAAAACAAAACAAAAAACCCACTTCACTCCTCCATCTTTGCAACACCTCTTCATTCACTAGTGGTATTGGGAGCTGTGGTGTGTCACAGAGTATACCCCTTTTGTCCAATCAGCCCCACTCACAAAATGTTCATTGCAATTAGTGATTGGTCTGGTTGAAGGCCTCTGTCACAC
>LZPO01067076.1:17096-33204 GCA_001675575.1 Neotoma lepida
CCTAGTATGTGTAGAGATGTGAAGGTTGAATTTCTTGCCTGTGCCATCATAATGTGCCTAGATTTATAGCATGGCTGCATCTAAAGCACTTTCCTGTGGAAAGTATAGAAGCATTCTTCCTTACACAAACTTAGCAGTTCGCGAGAAATGAAGGGAGGCTTTTATTCTGTGCATATGGATTTGGGACACTATCCTCACTCAATACACTTGAGTAGGAAAGTACTGACTTCTCTCTCTCTGTCTCTCTGTCTGTCTGTCTCTGTCTCTGTCTCTGTCTCTGTCTCTGTCTCTGTCTCTCTCTCTCTCTCTCTCTCTCTCACACACACACACACAAACACATACAGAGTTGCATTCTATGTTTGGGGAGAAATAGTCCTACTTCTCAACTACTCCTACCCATGGTGTGTCTGTCTCAAATTACAGTCTAAAGTCACATTCACTACTTTTTATTTGAGTCTATAGTTTCTGGGCATACTAGGAATTTTATATTTCTCTCAATGTAAAGTNTCAAGACATGGTCATTTCACCTCATTTTGTAGGGGATTATTTCTTCTCTATTCTTTACATGGTTTTCNGAGAGAAAAGGACTCAATCCGTTGAAAGCAACCTGCTCTTGTCTTTCCTCTACACTTTAAGTTCTGGAAGATTATATTTAATTTCTTGTGGAGGTGTGTAGCCAGCCAGTCCTAAGAGGTACAGGCATCCCCTCATTCATCATNCTATACTCCCTGTTCTGCCACAAGGTTGAAGACAAATTCAGCAATGAGCAGTTTCTCCTGCTTCAAGGAGGTAAAATGGGTTTCAAAGTTTTGCATTGGGAATCTCACCTGCTCACTGATTTAGAATCGATTTCANATATCAGGTTTATCCAGGGTAAAGGAGATGTTTTGACCCCCACACTCAAACCTCAATTGTTTTACTTTTTAACATCCTTAGAAACCANGAAAGCNAGGAAGGATGTTGCTTCTGTATCCTCACCTGAAAAGCAATAGGTTAGTAANACATGATTATCACAATCATTTCCTGGAGGCCATAGCCCTTNAAATGTTTTAAATGATTGATCAATTCATAAACAATGCCTTAATACCTAATCCAAGCAATCCATAGCTAAGCAGAGGTTGTCTTCACCCATAGTTTGTAGTGACCAGTTACCCAGTGAGAACTGTTTAGGAGCATGATTTTGTAGCTGAAAGGCGATTAGTCTTCTCAAGAACCTTCTAAGCAATGAACTCCATTTGCTTCATACCTAAGTTCCATTGAGTTTAGCATCAAGGAATNCTGTATGATTTCCAGGTACTTGAGCCAGCATGGGCACCCTGAGGTTGAAAATGTCAGGACAACCTGGTAAAGCCTCATGAANCAGGGCAAGGAGGAAGGCTGGATAAATAAATGTACCCTTGTAGCTGAGTTATCCAACATAGTTCAATGAGTATTTGGAGACCCAATCAGAACCTCATCCATGTCCAACTCATAAGCCTGTGAGACATAAGTCTTTCTTGCTCATGAAAGTGTTCTTTGCTTATTTAATTGTTTTTTCCTTCTTTCTTTCTTTCTTTCTTTTTTCTTTTTTTTATGTTACTGCTTTGCCTTCTGGAACTGGATTTGGTGATTTTTGTGGGTACACTAAGAACATTCCATTCACAGTCCCTAAACATTACAATTATCTGATCCATGATACAGATTACATTTCTGAAACTGCCAGGCTCTTACTAGTACACTGGAATTCCATCTTAATTCTCTAATTAAAGGTCTCTCACTGAAACTGGAGCTGGTCATTTTGTCTGGTTTTAAATATCATGTAAGGAAAAATAAAATGAGAAATAAACTTTCTTGACAGAAAGAATGTGATGTAATTTTCCCTCATTGTCTAAGGGAGATTTTTAAGAAAGTNACTTAGTTTAATATATTCTGAAAACACATCTAATAAAAAAAAGAATTTTGTGGAGTAGGAAAATACATGGGTAAATGTGGTACTGCGGAATAGTGCCTATTTCCAGGCTGAGAAGTTGTCACTGAGACGAACATGCTTGCTGTACCAGTGTGAGGGCCAGAGTTCAGATTCTTCAGAGTCCACATAAAAGCCAAATAGGCATGGCAGCACTCCCGTCATCTCAGCTCAGTGAGGCAAAGACAAGGAATCCCCTGTACAAACCGGCTATCCAGACTGGCCAAAATGATCAGCTCGAGTTTCAGTGAAAGACAATGCCTCAGTATAGAGAATAGGCCATAAAGACACAGGCATCAACCGTGTGTCTTCATATGCACAAGCACACATAATCACACACATGTACCTGTACACCTACATGCATACCACACATGCAAATACATGAGCATATACATATACATGCCATACACATGCAAAAATTACAAAAATAAAATACTTTTTTACATATGTTCAATTTTTAACTCAATAATTACAAAATAATAAAAACCTTAATTTCAACAATTCTAAAAGAATAAGTTAAGATTAGTTCAATGTAATATTCTTGAATATTATATTTTAAAATTCTTTCAAACATGATTATTTCTAGACTTAATATTCAAATGAGAATATAGTACCAATTCTACTGATTCTTGTCATTTAAATGTAGAAGATAGTTCATAAATAGCTAATTCCAAAAACTACATTTTCCCTTATGCACAGCAAGCTATTATGTACATGCAGCTTCAAATGGGCTTATAACTCTAATGATACATGGAAATNATTTCAGAGCACAAACTGGAAACACAACACATGAAAAATCCTGTATTAAGCATGGTAGAAAACCAGTAAAATCCCTTGCTGAATNTTTCATAATCAAAGTTGCTTCTCTCTAGGTTGTTGAAATTTACAAATGCTAGCTGTACAGTTTCATGTGGTTAGATTTGGGGTTTCAGAATTCTTTGCACACAGCTTTTGAGTAGTGGCTTAATATTTAGAGGACATTGTAAGTGAGGAAGAAGCTATGCGCTTCGGCACTGCTACCTAGAGTAAACATTTACAAACCTACCAACCTAGTATTGAGTCTTATAGAGTGAATAGAAAGCAAGAAATCCAAATCCCTCCTCAACTGAAAAATATTTGCAATAGAGATATTCAGGGGAGAAGAAGGCATAATCAAGGAAGACAAGAAGCATGCATGCTATTGTGCTATTCTTTGAGTGTCCTTCTACAATTGAAAAAAAAAGAACTGCAAAAGAAAAATGAAAATTGTTTGTTTTTTTGAAATTTTCTTTCATTATATGCCTGATGTCATTTTTAATGCCATGTTATGAACCAGTCTGAATATTACCAAAAAATGTATGCTTCAAACTCATGAGTGAAGAATACTGGGAGCCCTACAAATTCTATTTCAAAGTGGTAATATAAGCCTATATAATATATAGACTGTATAGGATGTAGGAAAACCCCAAAGAAGTGACTTAAAAATTCTTCATTTAAAAATATATTTTTAAAAAGAGTGCAATTACCTATTAACATTCTTATCTTGATTTGGTTTTTGCTTTAGAAAATTGAAAGAGAGGAGATGGTCATATGAGCTTTCTCTGTTTGGCAAGAACTACCATTGTGTACAATCCACATATAAAAATCAACTCCCAGTACCATCTGTAAGAACATAGCTTAGAGAGAACTAAAAAGTTTTAATTTCCCAATGCTACTATCAAACTACAGCTGTAGGAGCAACCAGAGCCTTTGTCAAGCTACTCAGCTTCCTTTTGTTTGAGGCATTGGCAAAGCGCCNTCTGCAAAGGAGGTGAACTCAACATTGTGAATATGAAGTTGTGTTTTATGATTCTCTGCTGCCTTTAAGCAAGATTAAGAAANAACAAACTTCTATACATGCTCAGAGACAGAGCACACTGGAAGAACTGCTATGTGCTTCATCAAGGATTCNATGCCTCGCTTTCAGAATGATCAACCAAGCAATATGTGTGAGCTTGTTATGAAACTTGGTTTTAAAGAGTATTTAACAGAGGGCCACAATGCTTCTGTGTGCCTTGTAGCCAATCTGTTATCATTTCCAGCTGGTTTTCCCTCTAAAGCAACATCTNACTGCTTGCACAGTTGCAGTAGCAGAAANTTTGAAATCTTTCTTTGCTATGGTTTGAATGTTTCTCTCAAGGTTCATGGCTGGGACACTTAATTCCAGTGCCACAGTTTTGACAAGTGAGGTGTTTGAGAACTGATAAGATCCCACACAGATTAAGGCAGATATCAGCATTTACGCTGNGAGTTATTTTANGAGTGTGTTAGTTANCTTGAAAGTGCNTTGTTGATAAGAGTGGAGTCTTAAGAGTGGGTTCTTGATCAGGGAATAATTTAATATAATAAATTCTGCACTGCCCTTCATCATGGATGACACTGCAGAAGGCCCTCTCAGTATGTCAGCTCCCTCATCTTGAACTTCTCAACATTCAGAATAATGAAAAATTCTCCTGCTTATAAATCACAGNCTGTAATATTCTCTCCATCAGTGCAAAATGATGCTCTTGCATATCAGTCTGACAGAAAAAAGCACCACAGGCTGAGGGCTTTATACAACCAAAAACTAGCTTCCTCCTTCCTNATTATGTCCTTCAATGAGGTTGCTTCAGATGTGTCTAACTTTGTGTTTAANTTTCATTTTTTTTTGTTAGGACATCATTCAGATGAATTGCACGTATTCTAACATTTTAACTTTTAAAAGATCCCATGTCCAAATCCACTCACATTCTAAGGTACTGATCATTGGGGTTTGTGTGAATTCTGTAGGTGAACACAGACCAGGCAATGATGCTCCCTAGTACTTTTTGAATTTCAAATCACTTTTCCATTCAGATTTTCCTGCTTCTCAGAGAGATGTCACTGANCACATTCTTCTTTTGTTAACTATCTTTCTGTGATTCTTAAGTATTCAAAGACAAATTCTGATTNACAGCCTGTGGTTCATGTTATCTTATTCCAAAGCCTACCTTTCTTAACACAACACGTTTTAAATTTAGCAGGATATTGCATATATNACTACNATATTTACATAATTTAAGCCCNTCCTTCTTACCCTCTAACTCCTCNTGTGTACTCCTCATTCCCTCTAAAATGNNTGACCTCTACTTCAATTGTTATAATTACANACAGACACACACACACANTTACAAGCCAAAGTCCCTAGCGAGTCCATTTAGGATCNCTAATATGTACAGTTCAGCATCTTATCCCTGAAGAAAACTGATTCTCCTTCTCTTATCAGCCATTGATTGTCTGTAGTTCTTTATCTAGGACCAGACTTTGTGAAATTATCCTCATCCATGGTAGCATGTCAATTGGTGTTGTCATTATGTTGGTCTCCTTTAAGAAACTATAATGTTAAGATTCTATGGGTGTGGCTTTTCTGTGATGTATAGAAGGCATTGCAGAGGTGTCTGGTCCTCTGGCCCTTAAAANCTTTCCATTACCTCTTATGTCACATTCNCTGAACCTTAGGCATGGGGGTTGCAATGTAGACGTATCAAGTTGGGCTAGATAACNCATGGTCATCTATTCTCTGCATTGACTAGTTATGGGTCTCTATAATAGTCTACATCTGCTATACAAATAAGCATNAATTCATGAGCTACATTAATCACAACAGTCTTTTAAATTGTGACTGGCCAAGAATNAAAGGTGTGTTTGACTAACTCTCAGGCAACATAACACCTCATCATCTGCCATAAATTCCCTTGTTTGTAATTTCACTCAAACTCACAGGAGGNTTTATAAAACATCTCTTTCTTTCCTCATCACTAATCCATGCAGGTAGGGTGAGCTGACCACAGATATTATAAATTTACAAGGAGGCATATCATCCAGATCTGGCTAATGAATGTATCTCAATTCACAAGCTGTAGGTATTATTTAAATAATACACACTGGCTAATTATTTCTGCAAGAACATCAGATAAAAGAAGCTTTTTTTGAACTNTCAAATTAGTAAAAATAAACCTGGGCTGCTGGCNTTTCATCACCCAGTGGGATAAATAAAAACAAATCAAACTCATGGAGAAGCTTATTCAAACAGAAAATTATGAAATGATTCATTGCAACTGTATATGTTACCAAAGGGAACATGTTACATTAACACTATGACTAATAGCATACTTCTTATCAGGACAGTAGAGACAATGAAATTACATTATCATGGTTTTAAGTAACAATGTCTATCTACNTCCACCTTGGATTTTACAACAAGCCAAATCAGGAATAGAGCATAAAATGAAGAANTTGTCGAGCTACATAATAGCAAAAGTAGTTTACCACCCACAGACCTTCCAGTAAGAGCTACTAAAAGACATGCTTTATCCAGAGTAACTGAAGCACAAGTTAATAGAGGAGATAAGACAAGGTANTGAAGAACAGAAAAAAAACTCATATGCAGATTTATTTAACAGGGAAACTAAAATTCTACCTATTAAAGCAAAGTTGGTGATGAAGAGAAAGCTACTCATATCTAAAGCATGCTAAGGTATTAGTTTAGGTAAAAAGACGATGCAAGTAGCAATCACTTTATCACTGAATATTTGCTATGTATAAAAAAAATTCCCATGTTCTAGATATAAGTCTAAATAGATATAGTGAAGTCTGTCTATTAACTCCTATCACAGAAGTATTTTATAATAAATATTTTTCTAGATATAGTCTAAAGAGGAATGAGCTTTTTTAATTTTTGATATTTATAATTGATTACATTTCTTCTTTCCTTTTCCTCTCTCCAAATCCTCCCACACACCCCTCCTTGCTCTCCTTCCAATTCATAGCCTCTCTTTCCCACTAATTGTCATTGCATACATGTATGTATATACATATATATTCTTAAATATAACCTGTACAGCCCATATAATGTTACCTGGATGTTTGTTTTCAAGGCTGACATTTTGACATGGAGCAATCATTTGTGTGTTCTTCCCTGGGAAGATCACTTCTCCTGCTCAAAGCTTTCCTCGGTTGCCTATAGTTCTTTTATACAAACATTTTTAAGCAAAGAAAGCCAAAATAGTAATAGCAGCACTATTAATACAANTAAGAATAAACATAATATACAACTACTGTCAAATTGACAGAGTGCAGCANGTTTATTGAACAGACCATTATACATCAAAGAGAATTGTGTTAGTCAGTTTTCAGTCACTATACCAAATGNCTGCATTCATCAGCTTATAAAAAGAAAAAGACTGCACTGGCTTATATCTCAGCGATTTTGGTCCATGGTCAGTTGCTGGTCACCCCACCCTACCCCTTAGTTTGGGTCTGTGATAGGAACAGTGTGGAAGAACAAAGCCATTCAGTACATGGCTAGAAAGCAAAACTGAAGGAGAGAAAGGAGTTTGGTCTCACAATNCCACCGAGGGCAACACACTGATGAGACCTCCCATGAAGCACCTCCTTTTAAAGTTTTCACCATAGCACCAACCTAGAGTCGAAACTTTTAACATNCAACACTTGTGGGATTTTTAAAATTCAAAGCACAACAGGAATTTGTAAGCCAATAAACAGAACGTGTGTGGATTTCACCAATATTATGTCAAGTAAAATGATTCACACACTAAAACACACATACAAAGAAACCTTGTTCCCATAAAGTTCAAGGATAAATTAACTGACATAATGCTAGAAGGTGGGGACAGTTATCCTTGTAAGTCCAATAGACCATGGAATGGAGTGATAGCCCCTTCTGGGGTACAGAATGAAATAAATACTTTTTAATAGNTATAATAAAATCTGATATTTGGGGCCAAGAAAGGAATAAAGAGGGTTTAAAAACCTTTAGCCATGCAATGGAAATCCAGTAAATAAGNATAGCAAAGAAGTATTTAGTAAATGAATGTATTAATTTATTNATATATGCAGAAAATATTTATAGACTGCTTATTTAGTTTTTTGAGCTGCTATTAGCATGGATGAAAAAGATTTGAACAAACCAAACAAAATTTTATACTTTGGCCTAAAGGAGTTTATATCTTAGCAAAACAAGAGACAGTAAATACATGAGCATAGTAAATTATACAGAGAAATTAATATATTGAAAATAATAAATACCTGGGGAATGGAGTATAAATTACTAGTTTGATTGGGGGAGGTCATATACAACAGGATGGTCAGGGAGAAGAAATTACCAGGAAGGTAACACTAAAAAATAAAATAGGGTCTAGGGAAATATCTCAGTGCTAAAGTGNTTCTTTTACAAGAATACAGACCAGATTTCACATCTTCAAAACTCATTTAAATGTCAGGTAGATGTGGTAGTTCANCTGTAATTCCTGCATTCATAAGATAGGCACAGGAGTCCTGGGACCAAACTAGATANCAGAATGGCCAAATCAGTGACCCCTACAANTAGGTGATAGATCCTACTTCACTGAATTAGGTAGANAGTGATCAAGAAANACTCTTGACATCAACTTCAGACCTCATACACATGTAAACATATCTGCATACACAAACATGCCTATACNTGTACANATAGNACACATAAACAGATAAAAGTGAAAATGAAATTCTATAAAACAAGCAAACAAAAACAAACAAACAAACCCTGAAGAAANAAGATTTGAGTCCAAAAGAAGGAAGTTGCAAACAGAATAAACTGCAAGGGTGACATCCTGAGTTGATAGAGGCCTGACCAAATCCAAGACATAACAAAGAGCCAATGTGGCTGGAGAGAGGAATAAGAAGAAGAGAGTGACGTGGGGATTCAGGACCAGATCATGAAGGACCCTGTGGAGAGGGATGCTACTGAGTATATATCAGGAGCAAGAAGAAGGAAATAGAACCCCAAAGAGCTTCTGGGGAAATGGGAAAGGCAGGACCTCAACTGAGACGACAGATACTGTGAGGAAACACAGACACAAGAGACAATAAATCTAAATGGGTTGAACTAATTTGATAACATTAAATGTTATTGGATTTGGATTTATTCATATTACTACATACAGCAACACTGTAGATACATACATAAAATTTATTTATTGTTTGTTTGTGTATTTATATTGCTGGGAACAGTACACAGGTACTTGTACCTTCAACCAATAAACTATTTCCCTAGCCCAGAAGTACAGTTTTTTAAAAATATATATTATGTAGAAATAATATTGATTACTTTAAACATTTCNGAGAAAGCCACTTGAGGTAAAGAGTTATTTTAAAGATTTTAATATATGCAAAATGTTTTATATTAGGAAATAGGAAGAGTCTAATGGGAATTTGGGTGGCAAACTTACTGTATTTTTTCTCATTTGATATGATTTTTATAAGCTTGTAAAGTACTTAGCTCATAAATTCTAAGAAGTACATTCTCAGTAAATGTTACATACTATTATTAGGTATAATTGTTTTATGCTCAATTTATGTATAGGTAGACAAACTCAACTCTCTTTATACATTCCAAAAGAGGGAGTTTTAGTCAGGAATAATGGTGCAATCCTAGAATCCCTGCATTCGGGAGGCTAGGGCATGAAGATCATCACTTTGTGGCCGACTTGTTCCCATCCCAGGATGAAAAACACATTTGGCAATATTTTGAGATNTTGTCTCAAAACAACAAAAAGGAAAATAAAATATGAAGAGTTTTGCTTTACTATGATGAAGGTCAAGTGCCATTTCCAGATGCTTTATTATGAAGAGCAAGTCAGTCATGTTGGATTTTCTTCAGAGAAAACTATAGAAAAAGAGATTTTGAAGCACTGGAATTCAAACTCCTTTCTTTTGTTTTTCTTTTTGAAACTTACAAGAAGGTAATTTTTAAAAATATATTTTTCTCATCCAAGTACTAACCAGGCCCAACCCTGCTTAGCTCCTGAGATAAGACTAGATCAGGCTCATTTAGTGAAGAGGCTGGATACAAGATTAACTCAAAAGAAAAAATAACCTTACTATATACAAGTGACAAATGGGCTGAGAAAGAAATCAGGGAAACATCTCCCTTCATAATAGCCACAATAATATAAAATATCTTGGAGTTACCCTAACCAAGGAAGTGAAAAACTTATATGACAAAAACTTCAAGTCTTTAAAAAAGAAACTTGATTTAAAGAAGATATCAGAAGATGGAAAGATATCCCATGCTCATGGATCAGTAGAATTAACAAGGTAAAAATGACCATCCTAACAAAAGCAATCCACAAATTCAGCACAATCTTCATCCAAATTTCAAAGCAATTCTTAACAGACTTTGAAGGGATAATACTCAGTTTCATATGAAACAAACAAACAAACAAACAAAAATCCAGGATAGCTAAAATGATCCAGAACAATAAAAGAACTTCTGGAGGTATTCTTGATTTCATGTATGGACACCTGAATTTTTATTTAAAAAGTCAGAAATATACAACGGGGGGAAAAAAGCATCTTCCACAAATAGTGCCAGTCTAACAAGATGTCTGAAGGTAGAAGAATGCAAATATCCGTATTTATCACACTTCACAAAACTCAATTCCAAGTGGGACAAAGACTTCAACATAAAGCCAGATGCACTGAACCAGATAGAAGAGAAAGTGGGGAATGGCCACGGATGCATTGGGATAGGAGACAACTTCCTAAACAGAACACCAATAGTGCAGGCACTAAGACTGACAATTGATAAATGGGACCTCATAAAACTGAAAAAGGACACCATCAATAGGACAAAATGGCAGCCCACAGAACGGGAAAAGATTTTCACCAACTCTACATCTGACAAAGGGCTGATATCTAAAATATATAAAGAACTCAAAAAATTAGATATAAAAAAGCTAATAATCCAATTTTAAAATGGGGTACAGATATAAATAAAGAATTCTCAATAGAGGAAATTCAAATGGCTGAAACACTTAAAGCAATGTTCAACATCCTTAGCCATCAGGAAAAAGCAAATCAAAACTACTTTGAAACTCCCCCTTACAACTGTCAAAATGGCTAAGATTAATAACACAAGTGACAGCTCATGCTGGCAAGGATATGAAGCAAGGAGAACACTCTTTCACTCCTGGTGGGAATAGAAGCCTNTTTGGAAATCAAATGGTAATTGCTAAGAAAACTGGGAATCTATCTACATCAAGACCCACATATACCACTCTTAGGCATATACCACAAAGACTCTCCATCATAACACAAGGATACTTACTCAACTATGTTCATAGTAGTCTTATGCATAATAGCTAGAAATTGGAAGCAACCTAGACATCCCTCAATTGAAGAATGAATAAAGAAAATATGGTACATTTATACAATGGAGTATTACTCAGCTGTTAAAAAAATGACAGCATGTAATTTGCAGGCAAATGAATGGAACTAGAAGAAAAATCATCCTGAACTATGCAACCCAGACCCAGAAAGATAGACATGATACGTACTCACTTATAAGTGCATATTAACTGTAAAGTATAAGATAATCAAGCTATAATCCATAGACCCATAGAGGCTAAATAACAATGAGGGCTCTAGAGGGGATGCATAGATCTCCCTGGGAAGAGTAAATAGAACAGATTTTGCAGGTGGACTTGAGGATGGTGGGAATGGAAACGGGAGGAATCAGGTCAGGGAGGGAGAAACAGAGGTAGAGAGTATGAGGAGAAAAGACTGGAATTGGGGGTCATTTAAGGGAGTAATAAGGAAACCTAGTGTGCTGTGGAATAATCCTCTTGTACACTGTAAAGATTTGTCACTCAAATTGGTTTAATAAAATGCTGATTGGCCAGTAGCCCGGCAGGAAGTATAGGCAAGGTGACCAAATTAAGGATGATGGGAAAGAGAAGGGCAGAGTTAGGAGTCACCATCCAGATGCAGAGGGAGCAAGAGATAAATGTGCCATGCTGATAAAGGTACCACCATGTGGCAGAGTGTGAATAAGGAATATGGATTAACTTAAAATGTAAGCGTTAGTTAGTAATAAGTCTGAGCTATTGGGTGAGCATTTATAATTCATATAAACCTCTGTGTGTTTATTTAGGACTGGGTGGTTGGGTCAGCAAATATCTGTTTATACCAATGCAGTGGAAACTCTCTGGAATCTTTGAATGTGACCCTTGTGAATACTCCAAGTAATGGGGGATACAGAGCCTAAATCAGTCACCTTTTATAAACAGGCAAATCTTCCAGTGGTGGGACTGGGATACCAACCCTGCAACAAAACCTTTGACCCACAACCTGTCCTTTCTGCAAGATGTGCTGAAGCAATGGTTGCTCAGAGCTTGTGAGAGTGGGCAATCAGTGAATGTTCTAACTTAAGACCCACTCCAGAAGTGGGAGCCCATGCCCAATACTGCTGCTGTACTCACAGATCAGTGCCTAGCACATTTCATCAGAGATGCTTTCTCCAGCAGCAGATGGAGGCAGATGCAGAGACCCATAGCCAAACATTAGGTGGAGCTCAGGAATCCCACTGAAGAGTGGGTGGAGGGATTGTAGGAGCCAGAGGAGTTGAGGACACCAGGAGAACATGACCCATAGAATCAACTAGGCAGTGCTCCTAGGGGCTCACAGAGACTGAAGCAGAAACATAGAGCCCATATGGGTCTGCCCTAGATACTCTACATATGTGTTGTGGTTGCTTAGCTTGGGGTTTTTGTGAAACTCCTAAAAGTGGGAGTGAGTCTGTCTCTGACTCTTTTGCCTGCTCTTGGGACTCTTTTCCTCTTGCTGGGTTGCCTCATCCAGTCTTGATATAAGGGTTTATACCTAGTCTTATTGCATCTTGTTATGCAGTGTTCAGTTGATATACCTAGGAGGCCTGTTCTTTTCTGAAGAGAAACAGGGGAGGAATGGATCTTCAGGAGAGTAGAGGTCGGGAAGGAGCTGGGAGGCATGTAGGGAGAGGAGGTTACAGTTGGNATGTATTGTATGAGAGAAGAATAAATAAGAAAAAATGTATTTCTCAGATCATAGCCAATCATGAGTTCCTGAAATGTTCTTTATCTGTTTCCCTAATCTTTCCTTCACATGCTGTCTCTCTTCTTACTCTGTTAATTTTCTTCTATATAATTTTTTTTACATGAGATTGTTTCAGAGATATTTTTATATTTCCCTATTTTCTTATACTTCTTCTTGGAATGTTACTCTTTCTTTAGCTATGGGCTTCATTGTCTATTGCTTTAGACTGATGTTAGATCCTAAACCTATGCTATCTTTGTTCATGTCAGTGCACATCTGTACATTCCCAATTGGCTTTCCCTGGCCTTCAGAATATGCATAAGAAGGTCTTTCTGACTTGAGACACATCCCCAATGAATAAATGACAGACTTGATATGTGGTTTCTCCAGGCTTGTCACTTCTTGATTTCAAGGTATCCTTGGACAGATGTTCCGAGTTTCCCCAGAAAGTGACCTTCTTGGGTCTGAATATTGAAATGGTAAGGCACTTCTTGCTGCCTTCTGCCTTCCTTTTGTTCAGATTCCCATGAACTTCCCTTCTTCTTGCACATATGCCTTTAATCCCAGGAAGTGATGGCAGAAAGCAGAAATGTATATAAGGCGTGGGGACTAGGAACTATAGGCCTCTTAAGCTTTCAGGCTTTGAGCCGCAGTTCAGCTGAGATTCATTCGGGTGGACTCAGAAGCCTAAAGTCTGAAGAAACAAGATCAGCTGAGGAGTTGGCAAGGTGAGGTTGGCTGTGGCTTGTGCTGTTTCTCTGACCTTTCAGAATTTACCCCAATACCTGGCTCCCTGATGTTTTNTATTATAAGATCTTTTAAGATTCATCTTACACATAATTATGTACAAAGTAAAACATAATTCTTTCATGTTCTGCCTCTATGGAATTCCACACTAAAACAGGATTTCATTTGCTTTGTTATATGTTATATGTAATACGTTTACTTCCTGCTCAGTACATAGCAAACCGCATTCTCCTATAAACTATCTTAGACATTGAGTGGGTTTTTGGAGTTTGTGTTAGCTACTTTTTATTGCTGTTACAAAAATACCTCACAGTGGCAGCTTTAAAGAGGATGGATTTATTGAGCTCATGATGGAGAAGGCATGAATGAACAAAGTATTCAGACCCTGCTGGGACAGGAAGCAGAGATGGGGGAAGGTAGACACTGTTTCCTACCAGCCCCCACTTTTTTCCTCCCAGTCCCCTCTTTTTATCAGAGCTCCCAGCCCACTGGACAGTGCCACTAATATTCAGGGTGGCTCTTCCACTTTAGTTAATCCTGTGGAAAGATCTATGCAAGCATACATATATGTGTTGCTTTATCTCCCAGATAGTCCTAAATTCAACAAAACTGACAATGAAGATAAATCATCAGTCATGTGACTCACATGTCAATTGAACAAAATGATGAACATATTTTCTAAATCCTTCTTCCTTGTTCAGACCTATCCTACCTATTTTAAGTTCAAGGTTTATCAATATTTTATTTTGAATTTCTATAATTACCAATAACTTTGAGTAGCTTCATAAGCTCTGTAAACCATGGGCAGATACTTTGCCCAATTCTCTAATTGCATTTCAGTCGGGGAATCCTTACATCATAGAAATAGTTGGAATCTAGCAAAGAGCCTCTCCTAAGCGTACAAGTGGATGGTATGCTTTGAACAGAAATCTTTAACTTTGATCAACCATTCAATTGATATGTCTCTGTAATCTGTTTTGAACTTGTCATTTTTAGTCCCTTCCTACTCTTGTGCTCCCTTGACATCCTAGGTTACCTTTTAAGTCTTTTTCTTCCAAATTGATGTCTTAAGAGATTTTGAAAGTAATGTTTGTTTATTGCTTTAAAGGATTCCTGAGTATTTGTTAACTTACATCTACACTGATTAGTTGACTACAAATTATTAAAGGAAAAATACGCAATCAAAATAAATGGGAATTAACAGCAGTAGCCTAATTTGTTTTTAATGCTTCATTGAATACAGTGACTTCAGTGATTTCAGTGACTCTTCCTCTCGCTCGTGAGGAAACTACTAAATGACACTTCTGATTTCCCTGGTTTTGACCCCTGCGGTGAGGTGAATTACTTCCCAGAGAAGGGCATGTTTTCTTTGACAAATGTGGAGATTCTGGAATTGCACATTTGACCATTTTTTTCCCCTACATTACCACAAATGCAGCATATTTTTCTTAAAGTGTTCTTCTGAACTAAGTTGAATACTGTCCAAATTTATTTTATTTATTTTCTGGGAAGAAAAATATAAAATGATTACTTTTAAATAATTAAATTAGATCTAAAATATGTAATTTCATATACATTGTTCTTGAAATTTGTTTCATTATCTCATTTCTTATAGTAAATATTTACCATATACTTAACATGTTTGAAAGATAACTCACACAACCCTATTTTTTAAAAATATCTCATCTTTTTCACTGAAAAACACACATCTTTGGTCTTTTCATTAGTTAATAAGTTCCTCAAAATTAAAGTTCTAGAATGGTAATGCATGGTGATAGGATAGAAATGATAAGTAAATTAACTTTAAAAGGAGAACAGAAAAAGTGTTATAGTAACTAAAGATCCAAAATTCAAATCACTGAATTAACAAAAGAAAAGGAAAGAAAGAGATTGGGGCTCAGAAAAATCATCTGAAGAAATAATGACTGAAAACTTAAATCTGGCCAAGTAAACCTCCAGTTCCAAGGGGCTGCATAATCTCCAGCAAGGGTCAACCTGTGAAAAATATACTAAAATGTGCTGTAAGTAAACTGTTTACAGGTAGAAATGTAAGAAGTATCTCAAAGGCAGCCATAGAGATTATGTACTACCTATAGGTCATGCATACTGAATCCAGATGAATTTTTCATATATAAGCCAATTTTCACTATTAGAACTGGCAAAGTATTTGATAATTGATTGATACAACAGTCAACAGTCAACTGCATATCTACTGAAACTATTGCTGTCATATAATGGAAGATCAAGATAATCCATTACCCACAATTAGATGCTGGTGGGGGAAAATTTTTCAAACTCAAAACAAACAGCAAAGAGGAATCTTAGATCATCAAGAATTCAAAAGAATAAACAAATGGAATTATAGGTAAAATAACAGATTTTTATTATGAGTTTTATATATTACAATAATTTTGAAGAAAAAAAAAGTTACATCTGAAACCCGAGACAGTGGGCCAGGTGGTGGTAGTGCATACCTTCAATCCTAGTACTCTGGAGGCAGGAGCAGGCATATCTCTGTGTGTTTGA
>LZPO01067077.1:0-23851 GCA_001675575.1 Neotoma lepida
ATACACTTATACATGTATCCTATACAAACACATATACATGCAGCATGCAACCAAATATGTATACATACACACAGGCATACCGGGATATATACACATACATACATAGACATACATATATACATGAATATAGACATACACACATGCAAACATACATGTATTCATACATATGTGTAGATATATTTATGTACGCACATATATGAATGCATGTATACATAGATATATATGCATGTGTGCCCATACACACATATATGCATGCACACATCCATACATGCATACAAGCATGCATACATCCATACTCATGTGCATAAACACACACATATATTCACATATATGCATAAAAACACATACATGTACACATTTACATATGCATATACAGAAACACATATCTTGACCCACACATGGATGCCTACTTAAATGTGTACATTTATACTTATATACCCAAGTTTTCTGATTTCATTTCTAAATATGATTTGGAAAATTGAAGTTTAAATTTTAAACACNACTTCACATATATTGATGAATTAAGTGTAACTCTACTAGATGCCATAATTAAAATATAAATATTTCAGATCATATTTAAAGGTTTAAAAATCTAAAAAATGACACAAATGAAACATTTTGATATGAAAAAGTAGAATATGAGTTACAAAGAAACACTTCATTATATCAAGAAGGAAGTTTGTGAAACTGTGGGGAACATGCAGCACATTTTTCTTCAGGGCAGAAAAGAAGGAAGAGAAGAGGCCTCCCTGAGGAAAACAGTTTGCCCTCCAAGTGGAACCACTGCACATTAGTGTATAACAGATATCATGTCTTCAGAATGTAGAAATAAACCAAAAGAGATCTACGGGGAAATATTGGCAACTTTAATGTTGCAGGAAATTTGATCTAACCTCAGACAATGTTTTATAGGGAAGATAGAAATATTGATATACTATGAACATAATATGTAACAACACGTTGATATTACTAGTGGGCAAAATTCTTTCAAAATCCTCATGATGTACTACATGCCTGTGAATATGAAGCTGTGCTATCATATACACTGTGTGCTATTTAGATCATGGCACAGAATAGACAATATTCAGAATTGTCATGTGTTAGACATCTGGTTTGGAGTAGCTATATTTCACTCAGTAATATCAGTTAACAAGGTTTAAAAATCAATTATTTGAAACTTCCCTGCTGTCTTTCCATACCTCTTTAACTCTGTGGACACAGTTTTCAACATCACTAAATCCTATTAGTAACTTGGAAAAGTCGGACCCATTAACTTGGCAGAGCCTTAATAAAAGAACATTTTTTATTCCTTCCCCTACTGTGTCTTCAGGCAAGATTCCATAAATGATGGACTATTCCATTTTCTAGTTCCCAGCTTTATTAGTTTCCAGCCAAAACTTAATCAAGATTTAAGGTCAATGAATAGAGAGTCCAGCCTGGTCCTTGAGGGAGTGATTGCATAAGATAAATGTAACTTGAGAAGATTCTTATCAAGGCCTTTAGTGTTACAGAAAATAAATAACGAGGAGCTGCAGCATTTCAATGGTCTGACTTGCTTGTGATTTGGAAAAGTAAACCCAGCTAGGGCCAGTCAATGCAATTACAAATACAAAGGAGAGCTTGATTGTTTTTCCATGCATGAAAACATTAAGAAAATTAAGACTTTCCCCTTCTTTCCAAGGATTGCCTGTAATTAGGGAGAGCAAGATTCTTAGTTTCTATAAAGTGTGGAGGTGCTTTTACGTGGCTACTTATTGTATAGTTGATTACTGGAAGAGCGCAGGAAAGTGGGCTTGATGAGCACAATTCACAATGTAATGGGGAAGAGACATTACTTTCCAAATCTGCTGGCTACTAATTTTCAACAAGTCATTCTGTCAATACGCAGTCTATTTGAAAGATGGGAACATGCTGACGCTAAATACTGTAGCTTAAACTCGGCTTAGATGTTTTTTTTCATTTCTTTTCACACATGGTTCAAAATGGTCTCACCTTGGAACACTAAGCAGAAACTACTTTGGAAACAGAATGGAAGCCAGGGGGAAAAAATGGAGACTGCACGTTGGAGCGAAGCTAGAAAATGTTAAGTATATTATATTATAGCCTATTCATACCTGTCATGCTCTTGGTGACAGTTGTGAGTAACCACACAATGAACAAGTGAAGCTGCTGTCATCAAAGAATATCCCATCCCCACAGTCCATTTACATTTACTGTGCAGTTCAATGCATTCTTCTACCCTGGATGGAACCTGTGGCAGGTTCTTACTGCTTTTCTGATTAAGCTTGACTAGTACAAACTGTTACCAGGTATCTTCAGTTCAACAACATAGCCTCCACTTAGGAATTAATAGTTAAGGTCTTTGTAAAAGCCAACTCTGATCCTGGTTTCATGTTAAAACTCCTTCCCTGGTTTGTTTACTGTGTGTGAGATCTGGAAGCTAGAAAAGGGTGTGCACATCTTTATCCCAGTTGGACCAATGCCTTGACTTGTCACCACTTATCTTGTTTGTTGTATTTATGCTGTCATAAATGGAAGCATTGGGAGACAGGAGTGAAAATAGATGGAGAAAGTTACTAATGACCAGTGTCACTGTGGAAATTTAGAATGTGCTGGATTTGGCAGATGGTTCATCTCTGTCTCACAAAACCGTCTCATCACTTTGATTATCCCACCAAGTTTCAGTTAAGAATTGAATTAATCTCCTTTATCCTTTTCCCTTGATAATCTTTGTGAAGCCTTGGGAATCTTTCTGATGAGATCTTGGTTATGCTCAAGACATCCAATGCCGAAATGTTTTTGTTTTCTTTTAGTCTGCCTATCTATTTATGTACAAATGCCAAAGGAAATCCTTATCTCCTAATACCCTGGAAACGCATGAGCATTGGTCAGGTCATGGAATAAGAGTTGTTATTCTTCTGTAGCAGCAGAAGAGCCCATTAATCACACAGTCCACCTTTGTATTTCTTTGTCGTATGCCTGTTCATGATGTTCAGTTAACTAGAAATGGGACCCGAAAGAATGATCTGAGGTTCCCAGATAAAGCAGCCCCACATCCTAGCAATGAAATGGGGGAAATGATTTCCTACAACTTACTCTGGAGGCATAGTGAAATATGCCAGAGAAATGTCTTTTTACCAAAATGATACCCTGAAACTCTCTTGAATCATCGGAGGAGATAGAGAATATTAAAATTGTAAGTGGTTGATAAATGCATTGGATTAATCTCTTGGGAATGGGTGTACATTGCCACAGTACGTCAATGTGCCATCATTACTATTGGCTTTTCACAAGCACAGCTTTTATGTAACATGGACTGAACCATGTAAATGCTGACAAAGCTCAAATAAGGAGATTTAGTAATAGCATTTATTTTACAAATTTAGCAAATACGATTAATCAAGCTATGAATATATATGGATATGTATTATATAATACATATGTGTGTGTATATATATATATATATATATATATTAGCTTTTAAGTTGTAAGCAGTGATCTGAAAAATGCAAGAGTACCGCTTTAAATTTACTAATAACTTTAATTGTAGATTTATTTGTTCATATTTTGTCATTCATTATTATCACTACTTTTCCTAGACTAAACAAATAAAGTAAGAACTTATCCTGAAAAATATGTGAGACTTGGTTCTGGTGAACTTGGAAGTACCAAATCCCTAGGATGTTTTCTTTCTCTCTTTTTGTTTGCCTGAAATAATTCTGTCTATTGTGTTCCCACAATAATCTTCTCATGTTTCCTCAGTTATGCATGCACAGACAAGAAGAATGAGATTCTAGATGAGTTTTCCAAATGATTACGGAACACTATTCAGCCATTTGTTCATGCTTAGTTTTGCTCCATCGACTACAGGAACTGCAGATATCATAAGCTAATAGAGTTCCTAAATAACACTGTTCAGTAGTCTCCCACAGGTTTATTAATGCATTTTCCAGAAGAGTTTGGTTAAAAGGTGTCCAAATCATTTTTTTAGTCAAAAGAAAAACTAGTTAAAGACAATTACTGACAGTGAAGACCCAAGGGCCAAGTCCAAGAAGCCTGGATTTTCCACTTCACCAAAGTGTCGCCTCACACATGATATTTAATTTCCTTAGACTTCACTTTTCTTGTTTTTCAAAGTTTTGAATTCAAAGTAAAGAACTAAATCACTTTGTTCATATATTATTAATATTATTGCCATTGCACCTCTGAACAATCTTTGGGAATTATTATCTAATGTGGGATATCATCATTTAGGTCTGCTCTATCATTACTAATGAAGAAAATAATTATAAAATAATTTTCTAAATTATTTTCTGAAATTGCTTATTTTTTATGATTGTGCCACTATCAACTTTTTCACCATCATAAAAATATGTCCTGGAACTAAGATTAGGGGAGACAGGAGCGATCAAAACCTGCCAATTTGTTAATACATGCATCAGAGGTGTGAATGTCGGTGTTCTGGTGGAAGCACCAGACTTTGTCACCCTCATTTTTGAAAGATGTCATGGAAACCTTACCTGTGCATGAGAGTCAAATATATTTTCAGATGACTAGAACTTCCAGATGCACTGGTGACTCATACTTTATCCATTTTGACAGTAAACTCAGTGCACTGAAAGAATGAGTTTGGATTAATCTAGAGCAGGTCACCGAAAGCAAGTGCTAAAATCAAGTTGTAAATCAGCAGCGCTCAATAAAGCAGAGGTTGGTGCATTTCCTCTGGTTGTCATTCTCGAAAGTGAAAACAGCTGTAGCTTTAGAAACAGATCCAACTCCAAATGTGCATGCAGTGCCCAAACCGCAAAACCACTGAAGGTATGAAACATCAACTTTTTAAATTGAGACTGCACGGGAGACGAGAGTAAAATACTGCCCAGTTTTAGCTCACAACTTTCCACAAGCCAGGAGAACAAACTGGCTCCAGATGTTCAGATGGTGTGCGAATTTCCCTTTATAATGTTCTCATGTGGCCTCCTAGTTAATCGCTCATAGCAGTGTTCACCACAAAATAACATATTTTAGAGACTTTTTTTTCAAAGATGAATGTTTGAATATAAGTATCCTACTCATCTCACTTCAACTTTGAACATCATAAGACTGAAAAGATGAAGCCTCCCAGAACCAGAAGACNAACCTAATTTTTAAACCATTTCAAGGTGCTCTCTACCTAAGAACCTGGCATTGTAATGACCACTTGTTACAACCTTCAACTAAAGGACATACATAAGATAATGTTTAAATCAAATAGCATTCCATCTCCTTCCAATGCTATTCTCAACCATACTTTTCTCATAAGGCAAAATTAAGTGTAATGGTATAGTTAGCAAATGCAATTAGGAACATTTTATAAATAATCTGAATGTCATTATGTAGAAATCGATCGCTATTCTTTTTTTTTTTTAACTCACAGACCTATCATCCTAAAAACATAGACACAGGCTGCTATTGAGATAAATTAGCGTGACACAAGGCTTCTTTCTTCATCTATGATGTTTGCCTTCACTGAGAGGTAAGGTGACAATATACAATATAATTTAACAGGCAGGGCTTTTCTCTTGCTTCCTAACTTTGGAACGTGCTGCTTTCTAAAACATATAATAAGTAATTGGGATTTAGTCCTAACAATGTGTGTGTGAACGTATGTGAGTATATATATATATTGTGTTACACATATATGTGTGTATATGCACATGTTGTTGATTGTTACATGAAGAAAAGTACTTTCCAGAACTGCATCTACTCAAACTTGATTCTAGCTCTTTGAAAGACTCTTTAAAACTGTCAGTTTGAAGTACATTTTAGGTTGTTTTGTGTTGTTTGGGGATTTAGTTTTCTTGTTGTTTGGCTTTATTCCAGAGGGGTATCATTTCCAAAAACCATTATTATTATTTCCTAGAGAAAATTCAGCCATTGTTCTTATTTATTGTACCTCAAAAAATTGCTGCAAGGATGAGCTGTGTTAGCTTCTTACTGATACAACAAAGGTGANAAACTTTTTGACTTCACCAGTACAGATATATGTTCTTACAGTTATAGAGGTTAGAGTTCAACCTAAAGGGCCAATACCAACATGTGTCAGGCTGAAGGGCTGAGATCCTTTCTAGATGATGCAAGAATGAAACCATATGATGTGTCCATCTTCTACATAATGATGAAGCCATGTTGACATGTCCATCTTCTACATTGCTCCTTCTCTCATAGCCCCACTTTTGTCTTAAAAGTGAGCATCTTCCATTCTCTATCTTGGTCTCACAACCATGATCTGTCTCCCTCTACTAATAATTTCTGTTGTTACTTTGGGCTCAACTGGATAATTTCCCCATATTAAGTCAACTGGCTGGTAAGCATAATTCCTACATAATCATCATTTCCTTTGATATTCAATAAAATATTCCAGGGGGTTTAGGACATAGGTATCCTTGGAGCTTGAGAGATGAATAGAGTAGTAATCTCTTACCATGACCTGATCAACAAAATATTCTTATTTTTTATAATTTTTTATTGACTCTGTGGATTTTACATCAAGCATGGCGATCCTACTCATCTCTCCATCCCTTCATATTCACCCTCTACCCTTTCAATCTTCCCCCTTAAATAAAATAAAATA
Source organism: Neotoma lepida (assembly GCA_001675575.1). Classification (NCBI taxonomy): domain Eukaryota; kingdom Metazoa; phylum Chordata; class Mammalia; order Rodentia; family Cricetidae; genus Neotoma; species Neotoma lepida. The sequence continues at coordinate 6,611 of LZPO01067077.1, forward strand.
AAAATTTAAAAGAAAAACAAAAAACAAAAACAATAAAACAAACAAAAACAAACAAACAAAAATCTTGGTGTGGATGTTATAATGTGGCCCAGTGAGACACACAGTGTACCCTTTGGTCCATACATCTTTACTTGTTAAGTATTCACTGCAATGAGTCATTGGCTTGGTTCGAGACCTCTGGCTTCTGTTATGCTATCAATACTGAGCTCTCATTGGGACTTCTTTTGGACATCCTGTTGCTTTGTGTCATGGAGATCCTGCAGCTTTGGTTCTGCAGGTCCAGACCCTTCACATGTTCCAGCGGTTCATAGATGGGGTAGATGTTGGGGTGAGCCAACTCATAGCTCTGCTTTGGGGCCTGGGTAGTAGCTGAGTTGGTCAGCCCACCAGCTTTTCCTCCTCATCATCACCAGAGAGAGCTCTCCAGCACTGCCCTGTTAGCTCAACAATGCAGCAGGCAGCAAGGGGTAGGGCCAGTCCTCCTGCTCCCATGTCCTTGGTGCAGGCTCATCTGCACCCCTGCCAGCAGGGTCAGCTCTACTGTGCTGCCCAGGCAAGGTGCAGGGTCCTGCTCTCCTGAGTACTGCTGTTGGTGAGGGCAAGGGTAACTCTGCCACTCTCATGCCCCCAAGGCCAGCTCTCCCAACTGCTGTAGGTGGCAAGGAGTGAGGGAGAGGAGGGCATCTTTCCCTCACCTATGCAACCATATGGCAGATGAAGGGGGCAGGGTCAACTCTCCTGTTCTCATGCCTGCCTGCAGTAGGTGGAAAGGGGTGAGTGGAAGCATCTCTCCATTGCCCACAGCACCACATGGCAGAAAGATAGTGGGGCTAGCTCTCTTATTCTCATACTTTCAGGGCTGGACAAGCTGCACTCTAGTCAATGGAGTCAGATCTACTGGGCTGCCCAGGTGAGGGGCAGGGACCTGTTCTCCCTAGTGCTGTAGGTAGTGAGGGGTAGGGCCAATTCTGTGCAGCCCTATCTTCACTGCCATCAGTGGTAAAGGGAGCCGTGAACAGCCACACAGAATGAGTTTGCAGCAGGGCCACAGACTCAAACATGGCCCTTGGCAGCAGCCCAGGCCTGGATGATACCATGGCCCCAGTCAGCAGCACAGGTCACTCCGATTGGCACAGACCCAGTGGCAGCGTGGCCCTTGAACACCAACAATGGCTCCAGGCGGTGGCCCAGATCCCAGCATCCAGATGGCCCGTGATGAAGTCTCAGACACCAACACAGACTCTGGCTGCAGTAAAGCCATGAACAAAACATTCTTAATATGACCATGCCTAGTGATAGCTAAATTCTCCCTCAGAATTCTGCTCATATCCCTTGACTTTATTATATTTATACCTATGTATAAGATTGAGATATTCTGTATTGTTGTAGATTCATTTCTGTTGTGATAAAATACCCTGACGAAAGCAACATTAAAGGAGAAAGGGTTTATGTGGCTTACAATTACAGGTTAAAGTCTGTCATTGTGGAGAGGTCAAGGGTGGGACTTGAAGCTGCTTGTTGCATCCAGTCAAGAGGAGGGGGGAGGGAAGAAACAAAAGAGAGAGAGAGAGAGAGCGAGAGAGAGAGAGAGAGAGAGAGAGAGAGAGAGAGAGAGAGTTAATGCATGAAAGTTTACTCATGCTCAGCCCTCTCTATACACTCCTATAGACCACGGAGTGGTGCCACCACGCTGGGCTTGGTTTTTTCACACCAATTAACACAATCAATGCAATACAACACAGTTACACCCATAAGGCAATCTGATCCAAACACTCCTTCAGTGAGACTTTCTTCCTAGGTTATTTAAGATTGTTCAAAGTGGGCAATTAAAAGCATCCACAGTGATTCTATATTTCTAGCTGTAGGTCAACAATTCTTAATAAACACTATTATTATTGTGATTATTATTGTTGTCATTATTACGATTATTGAGACTTTCAAAAGGGTAAAATAAAATGAACAGTTATTTTAGATTCTGCTTGTTTGAAGGACCTTCCTTTTAACATAGTTGCTGTGATTTCATTAGCTATTTGGCAAGTTGAAGGTGGTGCCTGCCGAAAGGCACTTTCTCATGTGAGAATGCTTGCCTCTTGGAGACCCTTCTGAAGTGGATTTTGCAGAAGTCTGTAAGAGTCGCTTGATCTGAAATTCCTTTTTTGTGCTACCTTAGCTTGTGGATTGACATGACTTGATTGCCCATTTTATGTAGTGTATTTTACAAGAAATCTTTTCTTTATTCTTCATAACTACCTTTGAAATGCCACCAAGAGGTATTAGAAAAGTTGAACAAGGTCACACGGTGAGCATACATGATAAAGATGAAATGAGATTCAAATGTGTTTCCATTTGAGATAATCATTTAACCACAATTCACTGCAGCAAGAACTGAAGATAACAAAATGAATGGATGGGCTTGAGAGCTGGTTCGGCTGTTAAGAGAACTTAATGCTGTATCAGAAGTCCCAGGTTTCGTTCCTGCATCAGGAGCTCATAACCATCTGTACCCTCAGTTCAAGATGATTCAATGCCATTTGGACTCTAAGGGCAACCACATACAAGGTGCACATAAAGTCACACCCACAGACACACAAAATAAAGTAAAATAAAAACCTTAAATATAAATCTTTATATAGTCTTTGGAAGGAGAAAATTAAGAAATAACAATCCAGTTACAACAATTTCATTCATGATGACATTGCCTTTGTGACAAGGACAGCAAAGATAGAAGAATAGCATATGATTAACTTACAAAGAGGGAGCATTTACATGATGATAGCTCAATATCAAAGTTCAAGGTTATTAGGGAAGTTCAAGGATATTAGGAAACAGAAAAGGAGATATAAAACAAAAGTAAACATCACAAATCAAAATGAAGACAGAACAAAAATTATACTGAGTGAGGTTATCCCCACCTGAAAAGACAGAATGCCACATGTCTTCTCTCACATGAGGGTTCTAGCTTTAAATCTTTCTAACACTGGGGACACATGGAACCTAGGAAACAGGCCATTTGTGAAGGAGACTAATTTAGGGAGGGGATAATAGAATTCATTTGAGTAGTGTAGTGACAGGGATGAGCAAATGAGGGGTCAGACGAGGACTTAGGACAAACCTATATCTTATAATCCAAGTAAAGAACAAGATACTGTAAGAATGGATGGTAGAATGTATGCAAAAAAGATGGGGAGATGGATACTGGAAAGTTAAAGACTTACAGGAGATGGAAGTTGGGGGTNGGGGAAACAAAAACTAAGATGAAGGATGTATGAAGAAACCTTATGAAATCCCACTATACATATCGAACAGAAGTATCCCACATTGGTGAAAATGCTGCTCCCAGAAGATATGAGCTATGAATGAAAATCTCAGTGCCAAGCACAGGCTATCTCCTTGTGAGTTATTGTCCAGACATTNCGCAGACTCACCCAAAACAATACAGAGATAAGTAAAAACTACAGAAAATTACCTATGAGAAATATGGACCATTTCTGTGACAAACCTGACCGTGTGGCTCAAGGACATAGAGCATCTGTTTGTGGAAGAACTGTGGTAGAGTTTGGAGCCTCGGGTCAGAGAANCTCTAGTGGGGTGAGCAGAGTCTAAAGCACCATTTTGCTGTGGGTTTAGTAGACTAATNTGATAGGAATGCAAATGGCAAAGACTTTTCTTGAAGCTTTGGAGGTGAACAGAGACACTCTCGGAATTTAACAAGAGGTCATTGGTATTACACTCTGGCAAATAACTGAGCTATATTCTCTTCACATCCTAAATACCTAAGTGAGACTAAATTCAAAAGCTATGCCCTAATTTATTTGGTGGAGGGACTATCAAGATGTATAGCATTCGGGTTGTAGCATAGATGCTGCTCAGTGTGTGTATCCAGGCTCACAGTGATAATCCGGCAAAAAAAAAAAAAAAAAAAAAGAGCGTGAAAACTTTAAAAAATATGAAATGCGTAGAGAAAAGCAATACATGTGATCTTGAACTTGCAGATGGGCAGATGTAGACAAGCTGGCTACAATTGTTAGACATTCATGTCATTTAAGAGAAGTGGGGAGCCTTGTTGTACGAGCACTTTAGGGTAGGTGCCTAGAGGGCAGGACTCCATCGTATTCAATAATATTATCATAGAAGAGACAGTCATGAATTAGAGAGGGGAGAAAACCACAGGAGGAGTTGGAGGCTGGAGAGGAATGGGTTGAGATAATGTAAATATAGTAGTCATAAAACGAAATCTCCAAAAATAAAGTTTAAAAGATAATTAGTTATTATATAAATAATATTTTTAGAGGTTCCAGGACATAAAAATTCATATTAATCTGAAAAGAGAGTATTTCTTCAGGAGTTTCCTATGCAAACGGCATCACCTAAGAAACACTTTTCCCAGATTGGGCCAGGTATGCCTTCAGAGACCTTTCTTGCAGAAGTCTAAGGGATCACGTGAACTGCCTTTGGAACTTGGCGTTTATAACAATATGCTGCTTTTCTGGCATGCAGAGTCTAAGAATTACAGATCATGGAGTTCTAGGCCAAGGGTCTATTGCCTATGGAGTCAGACAATGGATAGCATTGATGGTCATGCCGAGAGCAGGAGAAGCAAGTATGTGACATTGTGAAGGTAAAGCCTAGCTTGCACTGGGGATGCTGGAGTGTTGGTGATGCTAGGAAAATGTAGAACACTGGAAGGGGGTCAGCTGAGAGGCCACCTATGCTGCAGGACTAATCACTTCAGAGGCAAGCTACTCAGCACATTGTTGCCAAGATGACATGTCTACATGAGCTCCCAATGTTGAACATGGAGCCTCAGGACTTTCTGTTTTTGCTGCTTGGTGTCAGACTTGATCTGATCTTTCCTTGCTAGCTTCCTGTTCCTCTCTTTTGGAATAGAAATACTAATTATTTGCTATTGAATACTTCTATCTATCTATCTATCTATCTATCTATCTATCTATCTATCTATCTATCTGTCTGTCTATCTATCATCTCTATCTTTATCTATCACCTAACTATATTTATCTATCTTCATCATCATCTATGTTTTTTAGTTACAGTAGTCTACAGCTAAGTTTGCCTTGAATCTCAGAAAAGACTTTATTTTCATACAATATTGAAGGTGTTAAAACTTTGAGGACTTTTGAAGTTCGATTGAATGGATTTTTGCAGGAGCCTATTGGAACTAGGAGAAGAGTGTTACACTTCTTAAGTGGAACATCCCACACAGGTTCTTGTGCTTAAACATCTGGATCTTTGTGGTGACGCTTTCAGAAGATGTAGAGCCTTTTGGACTTGAGCTTAGCTGGTGGATGCAGGGTCACAGGAGCAGACCTGGAAGAGTAAAAGGGGGGGGCACTACTGGTCAAATGTTGTGCTTCCTAGTGTGTCATATAACAAGTAGCTGTCACTCAGTCCAGCCACTACAGACCAAGCTCTTTGTCATGTCTTCTTTGTCATGATGGACTCTGACCCCATGAACCCTAAGACAAAATGAAGCCTTTTGTACTTGAAGTTGCTCCTATATGTTATTTAGTTACACTAAAAATTGTTGCATATATATATATATATATATATATATATATATATTTGTCAGTGTTCTATTGCTGTTTAAAGACAACATGGCCACTACAACTCTTACAAGAGAAAACATTTAATTGGGACTAACTTATAGTTTCAGAGGTTTAGTCCATTACCATCATAGCAGAGTGCATGGTGCCACACAGGCAGACATAGTGCTGGAGAAGTAGCTGAGAATTCCACATCCAGATTAGTAAGCCGCAGAAAGAGAGACTAGGCCTGGCTTGGGCTTTTGAAACCTCAAAGCACACTACTAGTGACACACTTCCTTCAAAAAGGCCACACCTACTCCAACAAGGCCACCCCTCCTAATCTTTCTTAAGTAGTACACTGCAGGATGAATCAAATGTATAAGCCTATAGGGGCAATTCTTATTCAGACCACCACAATATACATACACAGAAAACTGGTAATGGAGTGAAACAGACATGAGATTAAACCTTCATTCTGCTACTTAGAGGTCACACCTCTGACCATTTAATCAGACTAGGTGCACACCCCATCTGAAAAACAGAGGCAATGATAGCTAGCTGAAATATTTTTTGAAAGGATAAAGCAATGAAGTCTGGAAGATTTAAACAATTAGGTGAGCTTGCTTGAAGACAAAGGACAGAGCATTAGGAACAGAGAAAAAGGATAGGAAATATTGCATTTAAGGGAATTTAGAGACTGGAATCTAGACCATTGCAGAGGAATTAACATTCAGTCCCATTGTGCGCCTCTGTTTTCATCAGCTTGTAGAGACTTTTGATAGGTTGTGAGAGAGGCAGGGGGAGAAAGGCTTGATTAACTTTCGGGTCTCAGAGTCTCATTAGTTCAACCTCTGTTTCTGCCTCCACATTTATAAACACCTGCTAAGAGAAACTGTAAGACCTCAAAACCACTTCTTACTCTCAAGCACCATTAGACTTCTGCAGCTGGATTTGCTTCCTACATCTACAGTTCGGATTGGTGGCCCACTGCGCAGTGCTGTACAGGTAAGTGCTGGCACTGACGATTTCCCGTATGGAAATGACAACTNTCAGGAGATTAATGGTCAGTTAGGCTCCTACAGTGCTATTCCCTTTGAGTGAAATTATCACTGCTGTAGTAGACAGTCCCATAAAGGAGACTCATTCAGTCAATATTCGGACTGTGGTCAGGATAAGCTCTGCATTTATTCTTGCTTTTCTGCAAGAATTCATTACAACATGGAAGTCAGCATGGCTACTCAGTGTGATTTCCTATCCGTCCTTGTAAAATGTGTCGTATAACTTTCCATTACATTAGTTCTAGGGGAACATAACTGCTCCTGCTGACATCACACGGTTCCTTTTATCAGACACGGACAAAAAATAGGGCACAGCTGCTTTTCTTTTCTTCTCTCCCCTTAAATTTTCTTACAGAAAATTGAAAATTAAAAAAATGCACAAGATGTTTTGGTTCTTTATAGGACTTTTGTGTTAAAATTCACATGACAAGGCATGCTCTTTTGTGTAAAAGAAGCACCATTACACGTCCTACATAATGGTAACTGAAAGGATACTTTGAAAAGAACTACATGAATAAGTAAAATACTCACAGTTGTGTTTGGATGTGGGATCTCAGGTTGTTTCCCTTTGACTTGATTTCATAATTTGATTAATTTTACTTGAAATACAAAGGAAAGTATAAAGAATTTTATCTGATCCTCAGATGTCTCTTACCATGGATTAATGTACAGATTTATTTCTTTTTGTTATTTTATTTATATTTTCCTCTATTTTTCTCAATTTGATAATCCTTTGAAACTGACAGGGACTATATTATACTTTATAAGACACAAAATGATTTATTATGCAAATGCTTTTGAACATATCAGGAGTGTCTTATTTGCTTTCATTTTAGCGGACTGAAAGTACTGGTTTTAATTTTAAAGGATGCCACACTATCTTTGAGTGTCCTGAAAAGTAAAGAGGAAAAGGAAAGTGAGGAAGAAAAATTAAATTAACCCCCCCCACACACATACACATACACACACAATCTGAGGTAACATCTTTAAGTACTAGACAGCTCCATCTTTGAGGATATTTTTTTAATTCATGAGTATTAAAAAATATGAATATGGCTGCTAGAGAGTGCTGTGGGAGATCAGAGTGTTGCCCTATTAGTGTCCTGGATTTTTCATTTGAAAGTTCTTTCTTCCCCTAAATTAGCTTTGATTCTGACTTCTTTAGCAGTATGAGTGTGTGTGTGTGTGTGTTTGCATGTGCATATGTTTGAGTCTCTGTTTGTATGTGTTTGAGTCTGTGTGAGTGTATGTGTGCATGAATGTGTATGAATGCATGAATGTATGAGAGAGAGAGAGAGAGAGAGAGAGAGAGAGAGAGAGAGAGAGAGAGAGAGAGAGAGAGAGAGAGAGAGAGAGAGAGAGAGAGTGTACTGTCAGAACCTGCCGAAGAGTTGACTGGGTACCTGGGTGGAGGCATGTGGATTGTAGAGACAATGAAGAAGACAGAACAGAGTCTAGAGGACTGTCAGTCAATGCCAGACAGTGCCTGGGTTTATTTCACAATCAGCTTATATACAGTGTTGAAGGACAGAAGTAGAACAATATACAGCACGGGCATTCAAGCACTATCTATCCTGTCCTTGTGCCAAGGAGCAAGCAGTTTCATTTTCTTTCTTTTTCTTTTTTTTTTATTAAAAAGATTTTCCACTCCTTTTACATAGCAACCTCAGATCCCCCTCTCCTCTCTCCTCCCACCCCGCCAGTTCCCCTCCTCAAACCATCCCCCATTCCCACCTCCTCCAAGACAAGGTCTCCCATGGAGAGTCTCTGGAGCCTGGCACTCTCAGCAGAGGCAGGACAAGACCCTCCTCGATGTACCTCCAGTTGGCGTCAGCAGCCTGCTTCTAGCTAGATAGTATGTTCCTTCCTCACAGCCCTTCAAGGAGACTCTGCGGGCTAATCAGGACCTTCTCACAACCCTGGAACAAGCAAGCCTGAACTCTATTGACTCAGAAAGACTTCAGATTCAAACTGGGAAATCGAGTCAGTTGTGGGCTCCCACAGCACACAAATAATGTCTTCATCTGTCACTTGAGACGGGATATTTCACTGAGATCCCTCTCCACCCTCCACCTCAACTCTCCTCCTATCTCTCCTACATTGCTTTTGGGGTTACAGTTGTGTGGCAGTGCACAGACTTTAATGTAAGTGCTGAAGACTTGAGCTCAAGTCCTCATGACTGGGCAGCAAGCTCTCTTAACCACACAACTATTCCCTAGCTCTGTAAGAAAAAAATGTTCTTAATAAAAGGAAACACAGTGGATTCANGTGTGAATGCATGTGAGGCTTTTAGCCTTACTATTGAATGGAAGTTAACTTTACCAGTCAGTGAGTGTACTGAGTATTTCTAAGTTACAAGAAGATTTATAAGACATCAGCTAATGTCCTTCTCCGAGATTCTAATAAAAATCTTGAGCAAGAGAGGTTTCTGGGATTGACATATGTAGTTTTATTTTAGGTTTTGGTAAAAATTAGCTATTAGCTAAGTATTTTTGCTAATACTTGCAAATATTGAGTTGTCTGTTCCACCATTCTATTCAGTTGTAATAACATGATTGACTTATTTCTTTCTTTATTGTATGTTCCTAGAAAATCCTTTTTGATCATTCTGGTAATGGAAAGCTAGCAGAAAAATATTTTCCCTTCAGGAAAACTGATTTATCTAAATATTTAAGAATATATTCGGTGGTCTATCTGGTAGTTTATATGACATAAACACAAATAAAAATATTTAGAGGTTAAAATGAATAGAAGAAGCCTATTTTCTCACTTGATACAGAGAAGTGTATAATTGAGTGAAGAATGACTACTTTGGGGTACATATAAATAATGTAATAAGAATTAACAAAAATGGGGTGTTCCAGTAAAAGACTGGAATAGTAAATGGTAATACCTAAGGTCAGATTAGACTCATGAAATCATCTAAATAACAAAGTTAATGGGAAAATAAATGGCCAATATTTAGACACTTTTTCTTAAATATAAATCCAAAGATTTTCCTTTCATGTTGTCTTTCTTTCAATGTCTCCAAAAAGATACAATCTATCCAGCTCAGGCTCCCTGGGCATTACTGAGTGCATGCTGTGCAAAAGAGAGTGTAAAGGAAGCCCTTATGGAACATGGTCAAATGTTCTCACATGTAGTAGCTTTTAGCCATTTTTTAAAATATTACTTGGCTTTTCTAATAGAATGTTATAATTTTGATGCATTATTTTGATGTATTATTAGTATTTTTGTATGTGCATGATAGAGACCAGGGTGGGGTCATGGTATATGTGTGATTTCAGAAGAAAACTATGTAGAGTCCCTCTTCTACATTTACATGGGATCTGAGAATTGAACTCCAATGGACAGACTTGTAGCTAGCCAGCAAGCTACCTTTACCCACTAAGCCCTTTTCCAGGACTCATAATTTTATTATTAAAACCCATAGGCCATTTCTTTATTGATTCATCTTCATCTTGCTATTTGAACTAGTGTAAGCAAGTAAAAAACTGTGACAAAGACAGAGCATATAGACTTGAAGGCCACTTACTTTGCAGAACACCTGGCAAAATCTCACCTAATTCTCCACACTAGTTTGAGTGGCAATATCACATAATCCCACCACTTAGTGCACAGATTTATAAATGAACATGTTTGGTAGTGTTTAAAATTGCTCTGACAAGATTGTTGGTGTGTCGAGTGCAAAATAGGAAGTGTTATTTTAAGAATAAGAAAGTCATGCAGAGTCCATCTCTCTATGTGTGTGTGCATTCAACGATTTAGATATTTCTAAATCTGTCTTTGATCCTCAATAATAGCATGACACCTGCTGTAAAAACTACTTTTTGAAGTTCAATAGCAATTAAGAGAAGCTAAATGCTCAGGAGAGCCAGGGCAATGAATGTTAGGGAAGTCTATAAGAGTTATGTAAATCTGAATTTAACACTTTGCCTTTTCTTTCAAACGTGCTCCCCACTCTAGTTGGATAAATGAGTTCTTTTCTTCATCACAGTGTGCAAAAGCTTGACAGGAGAAAGCGAGGTCTAAATTTGTTGAGGTCTAAATTCACTCTGAAAGGAATGACTATATATTGACTGTATCATTGGAAAAGGGAACTCTAAGTGAGGCGAACTGTTTTGTCTCTAATGAATAAATACACAAATTCTATATCCCTGTAGACCTATTAAAGTAGAAAAGTTACTTGTTAGAATTATACTGTGCTTTCAAAACATTTTATTTGAAAATTCATATTCAAAGTCATTTAAAATTGAAATCCAGGCTGCTTACTTCTCATGCTTGCCTAAGCTCTTCATTTCAGGCTTAGCTGCTAAGCCCATCTTTCACAGTGCTTCTACCTGCTTCACTTAGTGACATTACAGTGTCTTAGTGGTTTTGATGGGCAAAGGACCTTGGGAAAATGTAACCTAATACGAATCTTTGCACAAATGCTGTTGCAGCACACTCAGTTGCTAATCTTTCACAGTACTTCTACCTGCTTCACTTAGTGACATTACAGTGTCTTAGTGGTTTTGATGGGCAAAGGACCTTGGGAAAATGCAACCTAATACGAATCTTTGCACAAATGCTGTTGCAGCACACTCAGTTTCTAAGGTAACGAAATCACTTAGGTCTACACTGAAAACATCTTCAGCATGTTTTACGTGTATCCACAGTCAGACTTTCCATGCTGCTACCCAGCTTTCTGTCACTGTGAAAAGATACTTGAGATTATCAGTTACAGCAGGAAGATTCCAACTGAGACTCATGGTTTCAGCATATCCAGTCCATTGATGTTTGGCCCCATTGCCTGTGATGAGGCAGAATATAATGGTAGAAACACTAAGCAAAGGAACATGCTCACCTCATGCCCATTAGAAAACACTAAAAGGCACAGGAAATGGCAAAGGGTCCAGTATCTCCTTCAGTGGCATGCACCCAATGACCTAATTCCCTTTCATTAAGCCAAATGTCCTATAGATTTCATCATCTGTCCATAGCACCAAGAATCAAATCTTCAACATATGAGAATTTGGGGAGACATTCAAGATCCAAATTATAGTGCAAGCTCAACATGGTTGTATTAATTATATTTTGTGAGAACTTCATTCATACATGAACAATGTATCTACATCACTATCACCCCACCCTAACCTCCTACTCAAACTCCCCATATGACCTCGTTCTAAAATTCATGTCTTTCCTTTAATTATTGTTGTTCTATGTATATACAACCGACTGAATCTACATAGAATTTTTTTATGGATATATGTGATTGACCATATGGGTCATTGAACATCTTAAGTAGGAGTTCATCCCTAAAAGGGAATTAATTCTCCCTCTCTCAGCAGCCATTGACCACATGTAGCTCTCTTCATCTAGGGGTGATTTAGATGAAATTTTCCTGTCCCCATTGGCTTGACAACTGATGTTGTCATGGTGGTCTTGTTCTGGNAACCATATTGTGATTTCATGGGTTCATTTTCCTCATCATGTCTAGGTTACTTTTTCTGGCAAGAGGCATCCTGGGCCTCTGGCTCTTATAATCTTTCTTATAACCTTTCCCATAGTTTCCCATGAGCCTTGCAGATATGTGTTGCATTGCAACCCACAGCCTCTTATTCTCCACATTGTTCTCTAGTTGTGGATAATAGTAATAGTCCCTGTCTGTTGCAGAAAAGAACCTTCTTTGAAGAAGGGTGAGGCCTCGACAAATTTGTGGGTCTAAAGATATATGTATTTAGAACATGGTTAGAAATTATACTGGTTTTGGAAAATGACAGTAATAGTTTCTCCTGTAGAGCCTATGACTCCTCCAGCTATAACTAGTTGGCTAGGTTTACAAAACCAGACATGAAGTCCTTCCAATTGTGTAGGTCTTTAATCAAATTAGGTAACTGTTGGTTAAACCCAAGCTAGAGGTCCCACTATTGCCAAATAAAGGTTATGTTGGCAGTCAAGCTGTTGTGGTTCTTAGGCTTTTCAGTGGTGTAGATATGCTGGTTATCTTTCTCTCTTAGTAGCTTTCAGATTACTTTCAGATACTGTGGGATCCAGTCCACATGGAGGAGGCTTTCTGATCATTTCTAGCCCCATTCCTCCAAGTCGTATGTCTAAAGTGTGTGGTATCAGCAATAAGTTCTTGTCTTCAAGTTCTGGAAAGCAACAGGGGCAATGGAAATAGCCTATATTGTTTTGAGAGTCTCTTAGACTCTACTTACCAGCAAGTTGAAGAGTGTTTTCAAATGTCTTATACAGGGTTTTTATTGGCTATTACGTTTTTTTTTCCCCTTTGGGAGAGCATCTTGGGGGGGGGTGTGTGCACAGGTCAGCACATAGCAATGACAGAATCTGAGGGTTCAGGTGAGAATGGTAGGGCTTGATGGGAACACAGAAAATCTGAGTTATTGGAAGTCTTTAGGGATTAAAAATAGAACTAGGACTTAGAAACTATATTGGTTTTGGAAAATGATTGTAATAGGGTCAGTGGTAGCTATTCTAAGGAATTGGTAGGAATTGTCCAACTTCCTCTGACAGGCATCTAACTCACTTGACCTGGGGGTAAAGTGCAATAGAGTAAAATTTCCTCAGTTGGCCTGGTCTCTAAATTGCTATGGGACAGAGATAGCCTGTGGTGACTGTCCAGGTAGGGCAAACAATAGACCTTGACATAAGTTGCCACTGAAAAGCACTTATAAACTAACAAGAAGTAAAATCCCTCACTTACTCTACCATGCCAGCATTTCTTGGGTTTGGAATTTGAGAGACATCCATTCCCAGTCTATACTCAATGGTTTGACTTGCTTACAGGCAATGTTGTATAACTGAATCCAGTGTTAGCAATCCACTTTTGTTTGTTGCAGAGAAGGAAGCCCTGATGTGGTTCTCACTGCTCAGAGTTCCCCCAACAACCCATATAGGAATCACTGCTACTCTTGTGGAGTGACACTCCTTCCCTCTTTCCTGTACCCAAAGGACAGCTGCATGTTCTCATGTCAGGATCTACACAGTATCTTCAGCTGATCCACACTGATAAACAAAGAACTGTCCTCAACACTGCATGTGTTCTCCTTACATAACAGGATTCCTCTATGTCTACATGACTTTAAAGAGAGTGGTGAGAGATTGTAGGGTAGATTGAAACATTGTTAGCCTCATATTTCTCACACACATGACACAAGCAGAATCAGGAGGCACCCTGATTACTTAAACAAGCATTAGTTTAACATTTAGAAATTAAGAATTCTGTATAATTGAGCAAGCAAATAGATTTACATTAATAGGAAAACTCAATCAAAGCCTTCAATGTATCTACTTCCCACCTCATGTCCTGTGTATGTAAATCTCAAAAATATGTAAAGCTGATTATTGACAAGATGTTTTTGATACTAGTTTTATTACTTCATTTACATGTTTGTCCCAAATCATCACTTAACTGCTATTTTTCTCCTGTTATTAAAAGTAATACATCATTAGCATTTTTCTGCATATCATACCTCTTTGCACACACAAAAGTGATGCACACACATACACATGGAGATTTAGGCTACAAGATTATTATGATGCAATCCTCCTGGCTCTGTTCTTTTAAAAAATGTTACTTAATAAAAGCCCTGAAACAAATATCCCTAAGAAATGGATCATCTCCACCACCCAGACTTAATATAAGAATGAAGGTGGAATATATGATTCCTGATCTTTGCAAATAATGTCAGTAATCTTTGTAACTGTGTGTTGTCTGAAAGAAAATACTAGTTGAGAAACCTTCCAAAAGATGGCCTTTCTGGGCGCTAGAATATTCCATGTGACTACAGGACTTCGGTCCATATTCTGAAAGCCATAAAGTTCCATAGGTTGGTTGTTGCTGCTTGTATTGAGTTATGTGGCCCAGACTGGCCTTCTGCACTTCAGGGATCCTCCTGATTTAGTGTATCAAAATAACTAGGACTACACTCATGTCCTATCTTACCGGCTTCTTTTAAAAGGTGTTCCTTAGCCCTCTATTTTTCTACACATTAGGGCTTTTCCAAAGTATGGATCGAGAATAAACATTCATGCTCAGTTGTTTTTATTCTGTGCTGCTCATGCTCTCATTTAGTGGGGAAGAAGCCCCAAGTCCTCCTGGGACTATTCATATTGTAAAGTGTGATATTAAACTAGAATAGTGAGTTTTAACAATGTTAGGCTCTAATCAGTGAATGATAAATATTGTCAATTAGTTCTTGAGTTTGAATATATTNTCTTATGCAAAAGCATTTTATTATAGTTAAAATATCTCAGTTGTGTCTGAGGCAGTCACAGTNGACTGGGATGGAGAGCTCTCTTATCAACCAAGTAGTTCATATTTTCTTTCTTTAAGCCTACGGCTCAGTAGGAAATTTAGAAGAATCCACAGCTTAATGGTGACTGAGAATCAGGGCTGATTCTAGCAAGCCAATCACACAACTTCATTTGAGCACATTTTCCTAAGGAGTATGAACAAAGGAAGAAATTGAGGTTAGTAATTACTTCTTAAATTAGGTGCATGGTGACCTTGTGCAAAATCCCCTACAATTCTAAGTAAAAAAGACATATTCCACAGCCCACAGTAGACAGCGATAATTACAGAAGTAATTCTGGAAGAAAAAGAAAGGAAGCCTCTTCGAGTTGTTGACTCCAGCTGTTCTCTTGAAATGAATCAGAAACTGAGCACTGCAGAGCTCTCTTAGCAGTGGCTTTAAAGTCACAGGGGAATCAAAGGTGCAGGCTTGCAGAGGTGGCTGTGGTAATGCCTATGACGATGTGGAGGGTCCTACCAGCTCAAAAACACACAATTGAAAAAGAAAATTAATAAACTATTAAATAATCAGAACCATGCATCTTCCCCTGTTTTTCTTTATCAGCAGTCACAGGCCTGCCTCAGAGGTGAAGGGCATTGTTTTCTTAAAATCTTATTTTTCAAATCTTAGATGCATAGGTCTTTATTAAGTGGGGCAAAAAGTATTCAGTGATACCTGAGGTTATTGTCAGGAAGCTGCAACTCTGAGGCATTTGAATAAACTTAGGAAGACAGTGCATGGATAGAGTCTTAAGTTACAGCAACCAGGTTTGAATTCTGGCTCTGCTGTTTATTGTGTGACTTGGACATAGAAGCACAATGAACCTCATGCTTTCAGTTACAATGAAGGCCAAAACTCATAGTTGTATTTCAGTGCCACATTAGTCATGCCCATGAAGTCACTATATTCTGTTGTTTTAGGTTTGGCTACTGTCAGAATAACTTAAATAAAATAGTTACATAATCTACTAATGCAGTAACCCAGATCTTTTAAAAAGTACTATAGAGTACACCCCCATCCTCACGATAATAGTTACTCGTAGTCCCAGGCCAGAAGGGTAGTCAGGACTTGTTCATAAGAAGTAAACATCTTTCCCCAAAGAAATAAAAAAAAANTGCTATTTGTCTCTGTGTTAGAAGGGAGGAATTGGTAGTCAGTGTTGGGGATAATTCAAATCATCCTTCAATTTACTAGTTCAGTGGTCATGAAGATATTGAAACAGAACTCTCCAAGGGGAAATGATAGTGGATAGATTGATTTTAGTTATGGGATCTAGGGTTAAACACCACAAAGGAACTAGAAACAAAGAGAAAGCAGAAGTCTAGACACTGACAGTCAGTTGGGCTACATATGGAGAGAGATTACATCAAATCAGTTCCCGAATCTGTTCCCCAGCCAAAGGAATGGAGTGAGGTAGCAGAAGTCATCTGAGCCCTTTTCTAAGACAAACTCCTAGGGCAATGTGAAGATTGATAATGTGTTCCATTATCCAATTATAATTAAATCTATTTCCTGAGATCACAGATTTGATTTCTGACTTGTGTGTTCCTCATGAAGTTAGAAAACAAAACAAAACAAAAACTACATGTGTCTTTGAGTGGTGGATACTTCATCTGGCTGCTTGGTAAAACNCCTCACTCATTTGTCTACCTCCAATTTTAAGACCAGCACTGGTCCCAGTGGGAGGACAGGGTTCTACAAGGGAATTTCTACACTTCTCTAGTATAATGTTTTGTCCAGTCCCGCCCAGCTCCCATGGATGCTCAGACCCAAGTAAACACATAGAGGCTTATATTATTTACAAACTTAGGGTCTAATAGCTCAGGCTTCTCATTATCTAGCCCTTACATCTTAAATTAACCCATTTCTATAAATCTATACTTTGCCACGTAGCTTGTAGCCTTTCAGTACCTTTACATCTTGCTTCTTCTGGCGGCGGCTAGCAGCATCTGCTCAGCTCGCTTCTCTATTTAAGGCCAGTGTAAAAGAACATTAAGTGATCCCGAGCTGGAAGGGAAGGGAGCTACATTGCTATTATGATCAGCTTTAAAGCAAATGTAACTCAGGTTTTACAGACTGCTTGAAGAGAGTTCCTGGGGAAGATCTTTCCCACAGCCTTCTCAAGAAAAGTTCAGCTGTGCATTTTTAGAGAACAGAATGTGATTTCATCCAGAGATCTGAAACACTCTTTTAACTTTTTTTCTATGATATTCTATGGTAAGGGTTAATTCTGTCTCTTCTGTAGAGCGAATCTTAAACAGTCTTATTAATTGAAAACACCAAGCCAGGTATTGAGGTAAATTCTGAATGATCAGAGAGACAGAACAAGCCACAGCCAAC